>JAOVYX010015388.1:0-28047 GCA_035668315.1 Drosera spatulata
TAACCTTTCCCTACAAAATGATTACTCACTCATGAACATCATCATCATCACACATATCATATCAACATTCATCATCACAACCAAAATCTAAAATAATAGAGAAAGGAGGACAGTACAATGCTGAATGATGAAGATCCGACGACAAAACAATGAGATCCAAAGGCCTACACCTTGATCCAACCTTCACAAATAAGGAAGTCAAACGAATCTAACCTAGGGTTTGTGTGAAATGAACGAACAACGCTCTAAAAAAACCTCAAACTCTCTCAAATGAATAAAATACACGGGTATTTATAGAAAACCCGAAAACAAATTTGAAATTCGAACAAAACAAACAGATTCTGACCTTTGACCTGTGTAACGGTCGTTACGGTCCCTTTGTCACCGTCGTTACACAGCTTGAATCACTAAAGATCACGATGCAGGGCTGTAATGACCGTTACACTTAAGTGTTACGGTCGTTACACTTAAGTGTTACGGTCGTTACACTTAAGTGTTACGGTCGTTACATAGGTTTGACCTCCAGGAGTGATCTCCATTAGCTGTAATGGTCGTTACAATGGTAAGGTTTGGTCGTTACAGCTCCAAAACACATCTATTTGACATCAAAACATCACCAAATGACCACGAATGTATCCACAAATTATCAACGCATTAAATCATCATCTTGGATCAACAAAAAAAGCTTCCTATGTCGAAGGAACATTTATAACAAAATCACCGTTATCTCTATTCACATCACATAGATCACCCCTCAAATTATCCCCCCTCATGGTCCTTCCCACCTAGCAGATATTCCCGAGACGTAGCAAGACAAAACATTTTCAAAATTCATTTTCAAAATTCATTATTCCACACCGTTATTTCCTTACGGTCAGAAATGCGTCCGACGTGGGTCATTCCCAAAGCCACTAAGGTCTAGATTTCCTACTAGATATGTATCTTTTCTTTTTTCAAAACTCATCTTATCGAACACCATGCCCCTTACCTCACCCCTTTCCCTCGGTTTATCCGTAGATGATAATTATTATTATCGAGGTAAGGAACATGGTACCTTTGAAGCTTTTTGCTTGTTTTGAATTGCTTTGGCATTTTTTTTTCATTGATGAGTAGGTCTAGAACATTCTTTAGTAACCAAAAATAGCGTAAGGGTCACCATGAAAGACAGGTGCTTTTTTGACCTGGCTTTTGTGCATGGGTGAGTTTCTGAGACCCTTTTGACGGCTTAAAATGTAAGTAATTATGGTCTGGATATCATCTAGATATCTTGTAGAAATGATAAGATAAGAGTTTCTTCCTTTATTGATCTTTTTTTTATTTCTCTTTTTAAAAGATCCGAAAGACTTTGATTTTATTTTTTTTCTTTTCTATAGTTTTCTTTTATATAGTTTTATATAGAACGAATCTTTCGTTTGGATTTGCCTCCTTCTTGTTAACTTAACCAATTTTTCACGATTAGATCGATCTTTTTAGAAATGGATTTTGAGAAAAAAATCGCTTTTCTTGCTTCACTATATGCATCCTTCTCGTTAACTTAACCAATTTTTCACGATTAGATCGATCGTTTTTTGAAATGGAGTTTGAGAAAGAAATCGCTTTTCTTGCCTCACTATATGAATTTTCCTTTCTCCAAAGATTTTTATGAATCCTTTTTTTGGAAAGAGACGTATGTTTTTTTGCAACTGCCATTCTTATTTAATAGAAATATTCTATTGATTGAGTGGTGTGTGTGCCAAAGGCACTCTTGTGATCAATTCTGAGTTAAAAATCATCAAAAAGAGAAGTAATGAAATAAAGAAATGTATCTACATTATTACATTATAATTTTGAATAAACAAGAGTAAATAAGAAAAGAAAGTAGAAGAATGTCATCTTATGTAATTATGAAAAATGAATAATAGGAAATAATAGGAATAGAAGTCGTCTTATCGCTAGAACGAATAATTGAATCTAGGTTCTCTCTATTTAATTAAACTGTCAAATCCCGATTCGATACTAAAAAGAGTAAGGTAAAGAGAAATAGAGGAGCAAAGAAGATTAGTCACTGATACTTTATCTGGAATCTTCATTACCCCCCATTCCTTCCTATGCCAATACTTATAATGACACCAAAATGATTGCAATCAAAATAAGTAACAGGTCATTTGTGTTGCAATCTTCTGTGTCTCAATAAATCATTGGCATGTTTAATTGATCAAAAAAGGGATCTTTTTGATCTTCACCGTCCTCCATTTTTACGAGTGCGCCTTATGTCCTCGATAAACATCTCTCGTACCTCTTGGATAAGGATCTTATAGAAGAGATCAAAGGTTGCCTCTTTGTTGACCCTCTGTTTTATATAATCTTTGAAAATCGTAAAGACTCGTTCAAGAGAGGTTTCAATCAAATCGACTTGATTATTCGATTTTTCATGAATATCGCGAGCAATTTCCTCCTTGATCCAATCCATCAAAAGGTTAATGCGAGCATCATTTTTTAATGCATAGTCGATGAATCTTATCAACGCTCTATGAAGAAATCTTTTGCTTACATCGTCCATTTCGATTTCAAAAACAAAAACATTTTGTTTCAAAAACTCACACCATGACCCACTATAATCAGTGGATAAATGAGCTTATGGCGAAGAAGGGGAACATGAAGGTTTTTTTTTCTTTTTTTTTTCTCTGTCTTTTTTTTTTATGTCTCTTACGGTTTGAGTCACCACTAAAGCGCTATCTACACATGAAATGGTCATATCGTAGGAAAGTAATAAAATGGTGTTAGCAAAGATTCATGACTTCCTTAGAAATGATATTCAAACTATATGTACTAATGTAACAATTACCAAGGCATAAATCATCATATTATTTTGCTCAAGCCATGGATTTTAAAACAAACACACTTCTGTCCTCTGAGCTCCTTTGATCCCCTTTTATAGGCTGAGGGGATGAGAACCCTAATAGGATAGTGCAATCCCTCCAATTGTATAAAAATTGATGAACAAAATTTAGAAGTATTAGCCATGATGTTGTTAGTGTACCAAAGCTAGGAATTAGTTGGTAATCTGCAGTCTAGGTTAGATGCTGAAGAGCAGACGGCCACAGATGGAGAGCATTGTGGGCCACTAGATGCAGACTACTACAGAGAATTTCAACAAGGCAGCTAAGACATGCATAGACAACAAAAGACCTGCAAATGCTTCAGGAACTGGGATCAATCTTGTAGACAAGAGCCAGCACAGCAATGCATAAAGGATTGCATCAGATCTGGGTGTAGACAAGGTTGTAGCAGTGATTGGATGCAGACGAGGTCTCAATTGTACTGAGTGCAGATTGAGTTATGACATATTAGAATGCAGCAAAGATGGTTGCTAAGGTTGGGGCAAAGGTCTGAGGATTGATCACATCGAAGATTTGAGGTATGCAGTGACAGTACAAGGATCAGAAAAAGGTAAACTCTCAACATCAATGAAAGAGTAACATGTGACAAGCTGTCACCATCAAATCAAGTACAATCACGAGTTCATTACCTGAGCCTATAAAAGGGAATCAAAGAGCTCAGGCAACAGTTTAGTTAAACGAGAGATTGAACGTACAAAGTATGCAAAACCAATCTGAATTCAAAACTGTTCAAGTGAGCTGAATTGAAGAAGAACAGGAAGAAGAGGGTTCACTAGTCTACATTGAAGAACAAAAGCTACAGCAGAGTCCAACAAAGGATATGTGCAAAGGGTCTAGGTTCTTTGCCTTTGACAAGTTAGCCAGCTTGTAAAGGGGTTGTTTTATAAGCCAAAAACAAGAAGATAGTGAACTCACCTCTTGGATTTTACTAGACTGGTCACCAAGGAAAGACTAGACTAAGCTCTTGATTAACGGTTGATATGAGTGTCTGAACCAGCATAAATCCTGTGTTTCTTACTTGCTTTTTATTTCGTTGCATATTTAGAATTGTTAGACATCAATCACAACAGCAAATAGAGACAAATTCTCAAAGTACAACTCTCTGCTGCAGATACTTTTAGTAGTCTGCAAAGGTCATCAGTGTACTGAAATCAACTATTCCGATTTATTACACTGAAAAGATTGATACAACCTAGTCACCCCCCTCCCTCTAGGTTGTACCTGTGGATATCAGAGCCTGACTTTCCAAACCTAACAGTTTTGGAAAGAAAATGTCTTTTTTTTTTTGATTTATTTCTGCAAAGAAGTTACTAACAATTTATTTTGTGAAGAAAACATGACGCCTCCAAAGCTACCAAAATGCCCCAACAGTGGAGAGCCACCAGCATACTCATTTGACAAATTCAATCACAGGAAGTTGAGAATGCTTGCGTATCTGAATTCAATAGATGAAAGAATACATGATATAATTACATATGGGCCACACGTACCAAAGATGCCAGATCCATTTGATGCATCTAGGGAAGTGGACAAACCCAAATCCCTCGGGACAAAAGAGGACTGGGACTTAATGCTGGTGGATAGAAGGGCAAGAAATCTAATATTCAAAGCTCTTGACGATGATATGTTTGAGATAGTGGTTCATACAATCACTGCAAAGGAAGCATGGGATGCTCTACTGCTCAGGAATGAAGGAACAAATGAAATCAAAGAAAACAAGAAGGATGTCTTGATGCAGCAGTACGATTGTGTCTCAATGAGATCTGATGAAAATTTGACTAGCTTTTATGAGAGATTCAATATACTCATCAACAATCTCAAAACTTTAGGGAAAACCTTTGACAACAAGGAAGTCAAACCTGATTGTGGGATTGACTGCATAGTCTCCATCTGGTGGCATCTATGGTCTCCATCTATGGTCGTCTACTTTTTCACATCAAACCTAGAATGCAGATTACTAACCTAATTTTCAGCCTAAGAATACTAACTACACCATGGTTTTACTCTTAAATTTTTTTCATCAATTTCTATACAAATGGAGGAATTGCATATTCCTATCAATCTCCTCATAAATTGATGCTAACAAAATTTCTAAGTAATAAGACAACAAGATAACTACTTATATTGTCAAAAAAAAAATAATTTAAAACCTAAAGTTACAACTCAGGAAATAATTTACCTATGTTGTTCTCCTCCACTGCTGCGCTTTGGAGGGTAGTCTTCATTCTGTTCTCTATGTCTTCTCTTCTCCCCCGAGGCCTTGAGGGTTCTTGTGAAGACTTTCTGTACTTTACTGACCTTTCTCCTTCTGCTGTGGCTTGAGGTCTTCTTTTGAGCCCTGTTACAGACTTCTGCTTTACGACTTCTGGTGAGAAAAGTAAGATTATCCTCATCTGCCTGTGAAGATTCTGGTTCATCATCATGAACTGATTCAACTCTGAGAGCCAGTCCTTTTCCTTTTTCTACAGCTTCGATGGCATCATGGCATTGTATAAAGTTCTCGTGGGTCCGCAGTGAGCCAATCAGGTCATCAATATTCATTTCTTTTAGATTCTTGGCCTCTTGAATAGCAGTGACCTTTGACTCCCATGATCTAGGAAGGCTTCTCAAAATCTTTCGAACTTGATTTTCTGCAGAAACAGGTTGTCCTAGAGAATCTAGCTCATTAACAATGTCAGTGAACGGGCTTGCAATAGGGTTTATAAGTTAATGAGCTAGATTCAAGAACAGGCATACATAAATAGGAATGAAACGCAAAGGACAAGATATACTTTTAAGTTCAAGAACGGGGTGGAAAATGTCCCTGGGACACATGCTAGTTGTAGATAGTCCTCACCATATCATCCATCATTCCAACTTGAAACTCCAATCATTGTTAGATGACACCGATCGTGTCATTCTGCCACTCAACCTGTTGTTCAATCTGCTCAAGTGCTTCCTTGATGTTTCGTTTGTCCTCCTCTATTTGTTGCAGCATTGAATTGAGAGTAATGAAACTACACGGAGGTGGTGGAGGCTGTGGATATGCAGGGTTCACAACACGGTCCTCGTTTTCTTTTTCTAACCAACGTTGTACTCTATCCACATTAATTTCTCGTCCTTATAGTGGAACATCTGGATTTTACTATGGTAATGACATTCCTGTCTAAACAAAACTCTAATTACACAACTATTAATGAACCACTCTCTCTCACACACAATATGAAATAAATAATCATGGCAGTGGCTATAAGAAAAGAAAATCATACACATATAAGCATAGATGCATAGAAGAAATAAAATACTAGCAATAAAATTTTATTTTGGCATACATAAGATGTATGGTGAGTAGTTATCTATGACGACCATCAATCTAAATAATTACACTAGCAATTTCCTTCATTGATTGAATTTAAGTTTGTCAGTTGGTTTTTATTTAGTTTGTTAATGTTTTATGCGTCTTAAAATATTATAACTTTGATTTCATGAATTAATTAAGGTGAATTTTAATTTATGGGAATTGTGAGTTGATTTGGTTATTTTATTTTTTAAGAAAAATATTTAATTCTAGTGATTTTTATAACATGTTGAAGAATTTAATTTACACATTTTTTATTGATGAAGATATTATTTCAATTAATTTAAATAGTTTCCTACAAATTTTTCGAGTTTCAAGTAATTAATCTGATTTTAATCAATTTTTGTATTTAAACTAATTTTTAAGGAATTTTTTTAATTAAAAATTAATAATCTTGAATTATTTAATTTTTATGAGAAGGAAAACTGACTAGAAAAAATACGAAACTGAACTAAATATAATAAATGAAACGAGTTTCCTACATCGACTCAAACGTTGGAAATGGGAAATAACAGACTCAAACAAACTAACTGACTCGGACTATGAATGTAAATGACTCAATAGACTGGAATTGAAACTAAAAATGAAATACATAAATAGTCACACACCCCCAGGTTAATCTAAACTAAGTCCTTAGATAGGTAGACAAGAAAGACTAGAACTAGAATATATAGCAAATCACCTGGGTGGTCGTGACGGTGGCCAGTTTCATTGAGGGAATTGGTCAAAAAAAGCACACTGGTGCTGCTCTATGCGCTGAAGGGTAGCCATCATATCTAGCGAACGCTCATCCATCAAATCTATACGCTCATCTTGGCGTCGCTGCTCCTCTACCATAGCCCTCTGACTCCCCTCTAACCTCTGTATGGCAGCCCTCCAGTCGTAATGAGAACTGAATGGTAGATTGTCGTGTTGAGGTAAAGGTGGCTGCTCGTACTACTACTCTTGCTCATAGCCTCCTGGATAAGCAACTGGAAATCCTAACTAGTACTATGAATAGGCTCATGAACAGGTGGAATAGGTGCGTCAGGCATCTCAACATCCTGATGTGCAGCTGGAGGATGTGGGGGTGAACCAGCACTACGCTGAGCTGGCTCTCCGGCCTGAAGTCTCGATAATCCCCAATTCCTGGGATCTCTGACAGTTTGCTCTCATGTTGGGAGTGGAAGAAGTCTCTTAGGCTCACGCACATCTCTTTGGTAGAGATAATAGTCTCTTCCCTCCTTCTTTAGCATCCGTGAGTTCTTCAGTAGAGTAATATCAATGGGATCTCTTGGTCTATCTGCTTCAATAGCACTCAAATCAATCTTGAAATACTCCGCTAAGGGAGTAATCAAGCCTCCCATATCTATGCCTCCAGTCGTGGCCGTAGCGTGATACATCAGACTGCATGCTATAAATGCTCCCGTGCAAATACGAGACTCAACAGATTCGTCATTAAGACCATATAGCATACAATATAGAATCCACAACTCCCTTTCTGAAACTAATCCCTGGCTCTTCTCCATCCCTAAGATCGTATTGGCGATAAAACAATGCATCGTGCGAACCGCAGGGTTACGGAATTGAGTAATCTTAGTATATTTGGGTTCAAACACCCTTTCACTGGTGAGTTGCTCCCAGAAAGGGATCTGGTCACTCTTAAAGTCACCAGGCAAGTCCCGTTCTCCTCCAAGCTTAAAACCATAAGTTGCAGAGAACTCGTTCATAGTCATGGAGCGAGGCTCACCTGTCAGCTGGAATGTGATAGCGTGCTCCTCTGGAGGTAGATCCTTGAATAAGTTGTTGATCATGCTAAGGACCTCCAATGTGAGACTGGAATATGAATTCCATTTCTTGATGAGAAATGTAACCCATCCCAGTGTCTTGCACATCCACTCCATATCTCTCCATACCCCGATCCTCCTCAAATCATCCAAGTCAAACTACCGCGTTGATAGCATTACCCTGTTCTCTAGTTTCCTAAGCCGGTAATGATTAACTCGTGGTATCTCACGAGTTAATGGATAACGGGTGAGTTGCTCCTCCTCCTCCTTGACGGGATCTAAAATTGATGGATTTGAAGAGGAAGCTTGATATCTCCTTGGCCCTTTTGCCATCATCATGACTCGTCGAAGTGGATTTGGCATGTTAGATCCGTCCAAAACCTTCCAAGCCAAAAGTTCACGCAACTGGTTTTTCACCTATACAAAAATAGCATAAAAAATTGAAAATCGAGCCGAATTCATTCAAACCAAGGTTAGGAATGCATTCTCCTCATTGAATAGATACATTTAGAGTATTGATTCAATCAAAACGGACTAGAAACAAGAATTTCATACGTAAGGGTTCACGAGATAAATTCGAGGAAATCACAAAAATCAATGTGTTTCCGGATGAATCAAAGCTTGTCATAAGTGTATTTGATGACATAGAGTTGAGTTTGAATGATTTCGGAGTTATTTGAGGTGTTTCAATGTGAATTGGTTCAGAGAATTTTGTGTTTGGAGTGTTTGGAATGAAAATGTGGTGAAAACCTGAGGAAATTGGGCTTAAGGCACGACATAAGCTATGTAACGACCTTTATGGCCCCCCTATAATGGTCGTTACGCTGAGGCAATGCTCAGGGAACGTGGTTAACACCTGTAACGGCCATTACATAGCCTTGTAACAGTCATTACAGACCAGAAATAAGCCCTTTCGAGTTTTAAAAATTCTAATTTGATCCATTATGCATCAAACTCATTATAAACACTTAAAATACATCATTTGTGACATGCTCCAGTGATTTTCGAAGATCTAAACCCATCGTGCGATTTCATAAAAAAATAAAACAAACCAAACGAACTAAAAACTAAACTAGTAAAAAATTAAAAACATGGGTTGCCTCCCACGAAGCACGCTTGTTTGTTTCACCACTTCTAATGGAATTTCGTCCATCCATGGTGAATCTTTAAGCTCGTAGAAGCGCTTAAGGCGATGGCCATTAACCTTGAAGATTTTTCCAGTTTCATCACTTTTAATTTCAACCGTTCCATATCCATAAACCTTCTTAACAACAAATGATCCTTCCCATGTGAATCTGAATTTCCCAGGAAATAATTTCAGTCGTGAGTTATTAAGAAGAACTTTATCGCCCACTTCAAAAGACTTTCTAGATATATTTGCGTCATGACGTAATTCGCTCAGATATTTGGAGTTTTCTATTTTTTGCACAATCATCATATTTCCGATTTGTCTCCTTTATGTACCACCAAGCCTTATGTTCAATTTCAACAGGTAGGTGACATGCTTTGCCATAAACAAACTATAAGGACACATTCTTATTGGAGTTTTATACGCTGTGTGGTATGCACATAAAGCATCATTTAATTTATCACTCTAGTCTTTCCTTTTGGGATTGACTATTTTCTCCAAAATATTTATAATCTTTGGATTAGAGACTTCAGCTTGTTCACTCGTCTATGGCCAATAAGCTGTGGAAATTCTATGTTGGACATTATATTTCTTCAAAAGGGAGTCCATCAATTTATTGCAAAAGTGGGTTCCCCTATCGCTAATAATAGGCTTGGGCACGCAAATATGTTAAAAATATAATTCTCACAAATTCGACCCCCACTTTCACATCATCATTTCTTGTTGGAATAGCTTCCACCCATTTTGAGACATAATCAAATACCAACAAAATGTAATTATAATCTTTTGAGCAATGGCCCCATAAAATCAATATCCTTGTAACGCCCCGGCCAAATGCTTTATGTAATACCCCAAAGAAATGCTTAAATGGTTTGATAGTACTACCTATACAAACAAGGTGCACCTTCCTTTTCGATAGCCTATCACTTTAGAACTCCGCAATTAAGCGTGCTTAACGTGGAGCAATGTTGGGATGGGTGACCTCCTGGGAAGTTTCCCAGGGCGTGCGCGAGTGAGGCCAAAGCGCACTGAAAGGACTGGTGTTGGTCTGTGGGGCCAGTTGTCAGCCTGACAAGTGGTTCTTGGTTGCGACTTCAAGCACGACACACAGCCTGAGAACCTTCCCCTGCTAGGCGGCTGACCTGGACCTCTTGTCCACAGGTCCAGCACACGGTTGCAAGGTTGCTTTGATACCATACTGTAACGCCCCGGTTCTTGGTTGCGACTTCAAGCACGACACACAGCCCGAGAACCTTCCCCTGCTAGGCGGCTGACCTAGACCTCTTGTCCACAGGTCCAGCACACGGTTGCAAGGTTGCTTTGATACCATACTGTAACGCCCCGGCCAAATCCTGGCTATCAGGTCGTCACTAAGAACCGCTCGCCAGGCTGACAACTGGCCCCACAGACCAACACTAGTCCTTTCAGTGCGCTTTGGCCTCACTCGCACATACCCTGGAAAACTTCCCAAGAGGTCACCCATCCCGGCATTGCTCCACGTTAAGCACGCTTAACTACGGAGTTCTAAAGTGATGGGCTACCGAAAAGGAAGGTGCACCTTGTTGGTATAGGTAGTAATATCAAGCCATTTAAGCATTTCTTTGCGGTATTACATACATCCTTACTTAAAGAACGCAACGCCCTCGTTGCGACTTCAAGCACGATACACAGCCCCAGAACCTTCCCCCACTAGGCGGCTGACCTGGATCTCTTGTCCACAGGTCCAGCACACGATCGCAGGGTAGCTCTGATACCATACTATAACGCCCCGACCAAATCCTTGCTATCGGGTCGTCACCAAGAACCGCTCGCCAGGCGGACAACTGGCTCCACAGACCAACACTAGTCCTTTCAGTGCGCTTTGGCCTCACTCGCGCACGTCTTGGGAATCTTCCCAGGAGGTCACCCATCCCAACATTGCTCCACGTTAAGCACGCATAACTGCGGAGTTCTAAAGTGATAGGCTACCAATAAGGAAGGTGCACCTTGTTTGTATAGGTAGTACTATCAAACCATTTAAGTATTTCTTTGTGGTATTACAATCCCATATGTCAAATAATTCAATGTTACGAGGCATTCATCTCTTTTAGTTATATTGCCAGTTTTTTTACGTTGCTTATAGCTCTTCACATAGTTATACAATACCATACGCATCACTCTTAATCATGTCTTTCTGATGCCTCGAAAGATAACTTGGCAGCATCTTGGTAACTAGATAATTTACAAGATCAGCATACCAAGGAGCATAACCATGTGTAGAGTATAAATACTCATCCGAAAATAATTCAGAAATTGGGATAGACTCTTAACTGTTCGTGATTCATGAAAAATGATCAGCAACATAATTCTCGGCACCCTTCTTAAAGGATTTGCAAGTTTTGATAAATCTTTAATAAATCTACTGTAAAAAAACCAGCGTTTACTTCTCGAATGCACGAGGGATATGATAGAGATTTAATGACTTCTACTTTTGCGAGGGCTATCTCTAATCCCTTAACGGAGACATGTCCCAACATAATTCCTTTTTCTATCATAAAATGATATTTTTCATAATTAAGTATCACATTTGTCTCGATACACCTTTTTAACACCATTTCAAGATTTTTCAGGCATTCGTCAACTGAATTGCCATAAACTGTAAAATCATCCATGAAAAATTCAATAATATGAGAACTATTATCAGAGAAAATTAACATCATATAATTTTGGAACGTAGCCGATGCATTGCATAGGACAAAAGGCATACGCCTATACGCATAAGTACCAAAGGGACATGTGAAAGTTGTCTTTTCTTGATCTTCAGGAGCAATTACTATTTGGTTATAGCAGGAATAACCATCTAGAAAACAATAATGTCACCTTCCACCTAATCTCTTAAACATTTGATCCATGAAAGGTAATGGAAAATTAACCTCTATAGTGGCTGAATTTAATTTACGATAATCGATGCATACTCTACGGCCATTTTGAATTCTTGTAGTGATCATTTCACCATTAACTGTTTCTACAACAATAAGTCCTGTCTTCTTAGGCACAACGTGAATTGTACTAACTCATTGAGAGTCAGTAATTGGATAAATCACTCCAGCATCGAATAATTTTAAAATCTCATTTTTGACAAACTCCATCATAGACGGATTTAACCGTCTTTGAGGCTCACGAGATGGTTTTGAAATGTCTTCTAATAAAATTCGATGCATACAAGTGGAGGGACTAATTCCATTGATATCAGCGATTGTCCAACCAATTGTTGTCTTGTGCCTTTTTAAAACATTGACCAAAGCTTCCTCTTGGGAATTTGTCAATTGGTTTGAAATAATGATGGGTAAATTTTTTCCATCCCTCAAGAAGGCATATTTTAATTGAGCTACTCGAGATTTGGAGGGATTTCCATAAAGGGTTGAATCTTATCATGACTTGCAGGTAATTCAAGCAATTTCACCTCTTCATGATTTTTCAATCTTTCTTCAAGGAATGCCAAATCATGACATGAAAATAGAAAATCTTCTTCCGCCCTATCAATTTGCATAATTGGCTCCATTAATTCATACTCATTTAAATTAAATAATTCCTCTTCCATGACATGAAGGAATTTATTGAACAGACCGAGAAAACTTCATCACTTGGATGTTTCATGGCATCGTAAATATTAAAAACAATTTTCTCGCCATCAAATTTTATGAAGAATGTACCACTATTCACATGAATTCTGCTATTGGTAGTCCTTAAAAAATGTCTCCCTAACAAAATTAGAGCTTGTAAATTTGAACCTAATCCATCATCTGTTTTCAAAATATAAAAATCAGCAGGAGATACAAACTCACTCACTTTGATTAAAACATCTTTAATTACACATATAGGATGTGTAACGGACCTATCACCAAGTTGAATGACTACTCCATTAGGTTGTAATGGTCCCAAATTCAAGGAATTATAAATTGATAAGGGTATCACATTAATTGACGCACCAAAATCAATTAGGGATCCTGAAATTTCTGCACTTCCTATCGTGCAAGAGATAGTAAACATGCTAAGGTTCTTTTAATTTTGAGGTAGTCTCTTTTGTAAAACAGTAGAGACATTCTCACTAACCATCACACGTTCATGACCCTTAAGGTACCTTTCATTGGTGCAAAGCTCTTTCAAAAATTTAGCATATCTCGAAATTTGCTTTATTGTATCCAATAAAGGTATGTTTATCTCTACCTTCTTGAAGAGTTCAAAAATATCTTTTTTCTACATTAACCTTTTTATCCTTCGTCAGACGGCTCGGAAATGGGGCAGACGAGGTTTGATTGATCACAGTTTGGTCAGAATTATTTTTCTTAACTATTTGGGGTTTGTCATGACTTCCGTCATGCTCATTATCGCTTTCATTTTGAAATTCCAATTCATCTTCAACTTCCCTTGATTTTGACTTTGTTCCCTTCAACACTTTTCTACTTCTCAACATTATTGCATTGGCATTCTCTCGCGGATTAAGTGGTTCAGAAGGAAGTTTATTACCCATTTGAGCCTTCAACTGGCTTATATCAAAGACTAGTTGACTGACTTGGCTTCGAATATCTTGGATGTCGGATTTAGATTCCTAAGCATCCTTTTGCATAGCCATTTGAGTGGCAGCCATGAATTTAACCATATCTTCAAGTGACATTCTACCCGAATTATCCTGATTGGTTGGAAAATTATTCTACGGCACCTGATAAAATCCAAGAGGAAATTTTTGTTGTTAGGGAGGAGAAGGTGCATTATTTTGACCTCTCCAACGAAAATTTGGATGATTCCTCTAAGGCTGATCTGCATTACAGTTCCACTGGTTTTGTCTTGGTTGCCTTGATAGGCCTGGAAATCCCATAACATTATCTTGCTTTTCTTGTAACATCGAACAAGAATCAGTTGGATGTCCCATTTTATAACAAATTCCACAAGCTTTCACTTGGGAAATATTATTATTTGTAGTCAGGACTTTAGTAAGAAAATCAGTTAATTGATCAAGCTTCTTGTCAGCAGAACTAGGAAGAGAGGATATTTCTTGGACATCACGAGAATGTTCTTCATCGCGATTAAAATCTTGAGAATTAACAGCGATCTTTTCAAAAATTTGACATACAACTTGTGGTTGTTTATCTTGAAGATCACTCCCACATGCTGGATCGACCAATCCTCTGTCTACTGTAGAGAGTCATTAACAAAAATATCAAATGAGAAGATTTTCTGAGAATTGATGATTTGGACAACTTGAGCAGAGGCGTTTAAAACATTCCTAATACCCGTGTAGTAATCCCCCCTTTTTTTGTCTCACAGAGCAGATTTGCTTCTCGATAGTTATTATTTTAGAGGTGGGAAAATATCTATAGAAAAATAGGGATTTCATCTGCCCCCATATATTTGTTGTTCCCTTGGGTAAGTCATAGAGCCAATTTTTAGTGGCATCTTGAACGCTAAATGGGAAAGCTCTAAACTTAATGACTTCGTCAGTTACTCCTTCCGATTTTATATTTGCACAAATTACCCTAAATTCATTTAAATGCCGATGAGGATCCTCACCAGGCAAACCATGAAAAAGAGGATAATTTATGTAAAAATTCCGAATTAAGTTTAAAATTTTCTTAAACATCAGGGAACACTATACACAATGAAGGTTCATTTATATCATCATACTCAGCTAATTCTCTCAATGTGCGATTATCAACTTGAGGTTCTTGAATATTTTAAGCATTCTGATTATTTTGAGCATTTAGAGGAATATTGACATGATTTTCTGTTATGTTTAAATTTACGAATTCAATTGGAGAAAAATTATGTTGATCGTTGATAATAGAGGATGAGTAAGAAGGTGTAGAATTTGATGTAGGAGCAGGATGTTCAAGTTGTATTGATTCGAATTCACTCACGATTTTTCGAACATGGCTATTTGTAATCTTATCACTTTTCAATTTCATAAAAATTCAAAAATACTATAAAAAATTCAAAAAATAAGAATAATTTAATATTTGGATTCTATTTTATTTATTTTATTTGATAATAATTTTTTTATATAAATAAATAAATTAAAAATAATTTCAAAAAAATTAGTAGAGCTAGGTAATAATCAAAATATTTAAAAATAACTCTTTTGACACCACTTTACCGTCCCCGACAACGCCTTCAAAACATGACACATCCGTCGTAAGATGGTCAAATTATTCTAATTATACGTTTACTCACACTCTAGATTAACTGTAGTAGTAACAATAAGGATCGAAGTCACAGGGACGGTTGGTACAATATTTTAGACTTATAACGATCACGCCAAGACTCTCCCAACTTAGTGATAAGTAGTAACTTTGGGGGCGAGGGTTGTTCTTTACTAATTAAACTAATTGAATAGCTGAAATTAAACTATTGCAATCTAAACTAATAGAGAATGTGAGGTAAGGTATTTCCTTGTTTTATAAAATATAGGGAGGTTGGTTAACTACGTTTTACCTTTTTAGGATCAATCATGGATGAATATCATATAGTTTCATTATTTTAGAAAGGTTTAGTTATAGTACTTTTGGGCATAAAGCATTATATTCGTTAGAATATTAATTACCAATAAGCTTGTATAATTAATATAACCCATTCATCTCTAACATACCGAGGAGCTCGTATATACTAAAAATAAATAAATTGATTCAAAGCAAGAGAATTCACCTAACATGAACATTCATAGTAATGAGCTTAAAATATCATGTTCGTATACAATCAATCATAACATCATGACAATGAGCTTAAATGATAATCATTATTTGCTACCAACTTAATCACTTAGCGCGATTAATAGATAGATTACAATAACAATAGCTGGCCAAACTATTTGAATCCATAACCTATCATTGACTAAGGACAGATTTCATGCATCAATCAACGAACACGAAACTGGTTTAGGCGATCTACTTCATCTCATGATCCAATATAGCTAGAGTTTCATTAACCTTTCCCTATAAAGTAATTACTCACTCGTGATCATCATCACCACACATATCATATCAACATTCATTATCACAACCAAAATCTGAAAATAAACACAGAAAAGAGGACAATACAACGCTGATTAACGAAGATCCGAAGACAAAATGATGAGATCCAAAGTCCTACACCTTGATCCAACCTCCACAAGCAAGAGAATAAAAAAAATTCTAATGTAGGGTTTGTGTGGAATGAATCAACAAAGCTCTAAAAAGCAACCTAAAGCTCTCCCTTTAATGAATAAAATACACAGATATTTATAGAAAACTCGAAAACCAATTTGAAAATCAAATAAAAGAAAATAGATTTTGGTTTTTGACCTATTCAACGGTCGTCACGGCTCCTCTGCCACAATCGTTACACAGATTGAATCATCAAAGATCAAGATGCAGGGCTGTAACAGAAGTTACACTTAAGTGTTATGGTCGTTACACAGCTTTGACCTTCAGGGATGATCTCCAAATGTTGTAATGGTCGTTACAATGGCGAAGCTTGGTCGTTACAGCTTTGAAACACATTCATTTGACATCGAAACATCACCAAATGACCACGAACGCATCCATAAATGATCATCGTATTAAATCATCGTCTTGGATCAACAAAAACAACTCCAAATCACGTCCAATATCTCTCTCAAAGCTTCATCTTCACATCATCACTTGTAATGCCCTTCCATAATCGACTCAACAAATCATTTATGTCTTCACATGATCAAATCTGGATAAAAATAAAAAAAACATCAGTATCCAAATCCGAAGACACACACTAAACTAAAAACGCAATATTAGGACTCAAACACAAAAAAAAAAAAAAGGATTTAACTATAATAAATTACGTGTGTTTACACACACATTAGTGGTGCAGACTCAAATCAGTGTTATCTAACTGTTTTGAACTTAATCCACTCTTCCTCTTATTAGCAGTGTACTAACCAAGAAGGGAATCCACTAGGTCACCTCGGATCATAATTCAACAGATTGAGTTTTTAGGATCATTCAACAACCTTTACACACAACCAGATTTCAACAAATCTAATTACCAAATGATCCCTGCAGGATCCACCAATCAATCTCAACAGATTGCTAAAGGGAACACACTCACATAGTAAGAAGACTTGCACCAATAAACGTCTTCACCACGATGTTCCTGAGAAAACTCATTCTTGATGAACTCTTGAAAATTTTCTTGATGAGAAGAGAGAGAAATTTTATGCGCTTTGATTCGAAGGTGTGAATGCAAAAGTGAATTCTTCCGTTGCTTTCTCTCTGTAGTCTTGTGCCTTATATAGGCCAAGACTTGAGGTTTTCTCTCCAATCAATCCCCAATCCCTTTTTTTTTTTTTTTTTTTCAAGAAGTCATATGGCGTGTCTTCTTTAAGTTTGACAGAGTCTTTAATATCATATAAACATGAGCAGATATCTTTCTGAAGTCTTAATCAACCCGTCTGATCTGTTGTTGACAGTCTATAGACCTTTTGGAGCTACTATGAGAACTCATCTAATCACAACTGAGCTTATACTCATAACTTCACTGTCTCAGACAAGATTTCCTCAGAACTTACTAGACTTATCTGTGCTAGACACCTGTCCTGTCCTGTCCTGTGCTTCCACTGAAGACTTATCTGACCTTACAACAGATGTTCTACCCAGTCTGATACCCAGTGTCTGACAGAGTACCTGTTTACTTTAAGGACACTTGATCGCACATGTTAGTAATCCTTTGATTTATCAAATTCATTAAAATACTTTCAATATTGATAACTAAGATCAGATTTCATGCATTAATCAAAATATTTGAATCTGCTTTTGGTGATTTACTTCATCTCATGATCCATATTAGCTAGAATTTCATTAATCTATCCCTATTTCGAGTTTACTCACTCATGATCATTATCATCATTACATACATCATCATCGCTCGTATCATCACAATCATAAATTATAAATAAACAGAGAAAGAAGGATAATATAGCATGAACAATGAAGATATGACGATGAATTCGAGAGATCCAAACCTCTATCCGGACTCCAAAGCATAGAAAAATGTAACCTAAACCTCGAGTTTTGAGAGTGAAAACGAGAAAAAACTCTCTGGAAATGGACATCCTGATTCTTCCTAAAACAAAGAAAATATACGAATATTTATAGAAAACCCAAAAACAATTCAAAATTCAAACAAAAACATAACAAATCAAGAACTTTGACCCCTATGACGGCCGTTACCATGCTTCGTTACAAGCATCGAGCTGGCTCTGAAATTTCGAAGTTTATGGTCGTAACGGATATTACACTTGATAGTGTAACGATCGTTACACTGCTCACATCTCCTATATTGAACTCTAACTTGTAATGGTCGTTACACAATGCATGGCAGATCATTACAACTCCATATCAACCCTGTTTGACATCGAAATAACACCAAATGACCACGAACACGTCCACAAATGATAAATGCATCAAATCAACGTCTTGAAGTATAGAAAACAACATCAAATTGTGTCCAAGTACTCGCCCAAAGCTCCATCTTCAAATCATCTTCCGTCGTGACCTCTCACAATACACTCAATGATTCAAAAAATATCTTTTCATGATCAAACCTGTCACAAAAATACACAAACAACAGTATCCAAGTCGAAAGACGCAAACTCAACTAAAAACACAATAGAAAGGGCAGAAACACAACAAAATATTAGGTTTAACATGAATAAATTACGTGTGTTAATTCACACATCAGTTTTCTGCTATTTTCTTTATTTTTTATTGACAGGAAAAGAGTTTGAAGCTCATTTTGGATAAAGCTAAGTCAAATGGGATGATGACATTCAAAAACATGTGATTTAAGACAATTCGAAGCTTATGTGAACGTTTCCTATTGGTTTGAAGATGGAGAAGTACAGATAATAAGATAAGGAAGAGTTTGAATCAAGATTTTGAAGTTTGAAAACCACTATTTTCATGGCCTATGCTACTCGTGAAAAAGTTCACGGCTGTGAAATTGACTCGATTGAAACACGTTTCTGTTGTAATTTTTATGGGGTTCAAAACACATGTATTTTATTATTTATACTCTCTGTATTCCATTGTTTGCGGATAACTTTTAGATCAGTTTTAGGCAGAAAAATCCACTATTCATTATTTTTTCAAATTTCGATCATTAGATCTAGATTAGATTAGCTTATTTCACGATCGTTGCTCGTTGTTTGATGTTCATACTTTTATTACCAGTGACATAGCTGTTCCGACAGAACCGTCATCAACATTTGTTTCAATTATTTTATTTAATTCAAGTTTATTTCATCAGAATTTATGTTATTCATGTCTCTAGCTATGTGTAGTGAGTAATTTCTTGATTAGGGTATGTGAATGAATCCATGATCATGATGCATGAGATATGATATGAGATTAATCCCTGATTTAAATAGTGATGGATGTGACATTAGATAAATTATTGAAGCTATGAATTGAATAGCTTGATCACCTATCTTAGTTCATGGTTTCATTTGAGCATGTAATCATAACTCTTTATGGTTAATATGAAGCAAATCTGATTTAGGTTAATATATTGAACTCTTTTGATGCCTAACCTAGATTGATATATCATATTGTTATAATATTGAACTCTTTTGATGTTATATGAGGTATGAGTAGATCTATATTTCATGTGAATGAATTAGGTTGCTAACTTAGTTTCCTATTTGTTCATGTGAGTGTCGTAATACTCTTATTGGACCAACTTGTGTCATGCGTGTGTTATTATGTCATAATAATCACAACCTCACACTATACCTTGAATCATGATTAAGTCAATCATTATCTAAAATCATGGTGATATTTACATGTTCCTAACTATCTTTTATTGTATTGTTTGCAACCTTAATTATTTATCATTTTTAGTTTACAATTATTACAATTATCCCCACAACTTGAAACGATACTTTGATTAAGAATCATTCACGAGGCGTTTATAATTGAGCTTAGCTTTTATATTTATTGTCTTTTCTCTTCATGTCGACTCCTAACTTGCCATATCTACTGTTGTTTGTTTGAGTAGGGGATTTTAATTTTGTTGTGTTAGCAACGAGTGCGAATAGATCACTATCTCCCTTGATAGTCCTCTCGATGATCTTCGTGAAGAATGATGTCTCGAAGCGTGATGGCGGCTTTTCTTTGGTGGATGAAAGATGATTTTTCCACAAAGGTCGTGCCTTTATACAGGGAAAGCTAAAAATACCTAATCTCCCCCGAAATAGCTAATTTCAAAACAGAAAGTTAAAACACATCTGGCAACAAGCACGACTTGTGCTCCCTCACGCACAACCCGTGTGTTTAATGCATAGCCAAAGCTCAGGTCGTGCTCAGAAATATTTGATCTTCATCTTGCACAGTTGTGCACATCATGCACGACCGTACTTAGATCCATTTCAGCATTCTTTATCGTTTTATCTCCAAACAAGCTCGAACACACTCCAAATCGATTGCAAGCATCCGTACAACTCCACAAAACAACCACGGAAGTATCAAAACTGCTCACTATCTAGAAATATCTTGAATTCTTCAAATCTGCAATGAAAACACAAGAGTCGACAATATTAAAGCTTTAAATAACAAAAGAATGTAAAACAACACAAATTAACTACTACAAAACTGACACAAAGAAAAGGCATTGAATAAGAAAACGATATGTGTTTACACATACATTAGCGACGAAATCCATTTTTAAAGTATAATTTTTTTTAAAAATATATATATAGTTTTTCAAAAAAATTTTTTTGCTACGGAATCTACTAAAATACGAAATAATTTTTTATCAAAAATTCAAAATTTGAATTTTGAGATGCAAAATTCACATTTTAGAGTTTAAATTAACTTGTAGCGACAGAATTAATTCACATTTTCTTCTTGTGTAAAACACCTTGTGCTCTCCTTACAGGATTGTAAAAGGTAATTAACATCTAATTTTCAATCATCTAATCAAAATAGTTAAGTATATTTATGCTAAAATCCTTTAATAGCCTCTAAAATATATAAAAATCAAAGAAATATTTAGATTTAGATATAAATATAAATATATATGATTTTCAATAGCTTATAATAGAATATTAACGTTTACAACAAGTTTCGTTTTTTCAAGGGGCGAGACGGAGTAAGAAAACAAACGTAAAGGACCAAAATTGCGAGAAAGTTATTACAACTCCCAATGCCAAATCTTTCCATTTAACCACTTTCACATTCCTTCCCTTCCATTCCCCAAGAAAACTCAAGCTCAAAACACCACCACCAGTCTACCACTCTCCCCGCAATCTCTCCACTCATTCCCTTGGAATGGCGGATTCCATCATCACCCTCGACGCCTTCCTCCGCCAGTGCGAGCAGTCCGGCGACGCCGCTTACGCCGCCCTCCGATCGCTGCTCGACGATCTCGAGGATCCGGCCACCAGAGTGGCCGCCAGAGTCTTCCTCGCGGATCTGCAGAGACGTTTCCCGGAATCGAAGGACTCCGCGGATCGCTGCCTACAGAGATATCATTTCCAAACCCGTGATATTCACTTGGATCAATACGAAGGTTGGATTAAGATTGTGCTTATTTGTTTTGTCGGTGATCTTTTGATTTTGGATATTGGATGAAGGGGATCTAAAAGTATGATGATTCTGATTGGGATACTGATTTGTTCATTGTTTGGAGTTTTTGGGGCCCCTTTGTGGGTCATTCGTCTATTGTGTGTGTTGGTGGTGGACAGTCATATTTCATGTCTTTTTTTTTTTTTTTTTTACAATGATTGATTTTGGGTAAGTCTCTTGTCAAAGGAAATGGGAGTCGTCCATCTTTCTTTTGTTTTTCCCATTTTGGTGAAGGGAAGTGTTGGGTGTTTTAGTTAAGAATGATTGGTTCAGTGATAATCCCTACTCAATTTATATGACGAAGGATCCTTATTTCGTGAAAATATTAGGAAACAATCTTTTCATCATCAATGTTACAATTCGGTTAGACTCCCTACATCCCCTGGACACACCATGTACTCGAGGATATTAAGTGGGACCTTGCTTTTGCCTCTAACGGGGTTGTTGTAAGTAGTACAATTTCCAAGTTCATTTAAAGCATAGATTATAATCATTTCTTATAATAGAGTTGGTGGGTGAGTCATTACAGGTGATTATTGTATTTTAGTTAAGAATGATTGGTTCAGTGGTAACTAATCCTTACTCAATTTATATATGATCAAGGATCCTTATTTCGTGAAAACATTAGGAAACAACCTTTTCATCATCAATGTTACAATTCGGTTAGACTCCGTACATCCCCTGGACACACCATGTACTCGAGGATATTAAGTGGGACCTTGCTTTTTGCCTCTAACGGGGTTATTGTAAGTAGTACAATTTCCAAGTTCATTTAGAGCATAGATTATAATCATTTCTTATAATAGAGTTGGTGGGTGAGTCATTACACGTGATCATTACTATAATGGGAGGAGACAATCATAGTCTGAAGTAGAATATTGTCAGATCTGAAAGTATGGCGGGCTTGCCCATAAAAGGTGGACCAAGTCTGTCTGGAGACAAGTTTGTTGCACATACCGATGTGGACCCATTTGTTTGTGAATTTTGGATGAGGGGTCATAAACACCCCCACACACACACACGTAACAACCCTCCTTTTTTGCATTTATTCCACAACTATCCCTTGCCACATCATTCTTATTTTTTTTGTTTCACCTAAAATTTTAAACACTTATAATTTTATTTTATATGTCGAATAAAAAGTCTAAATATATATTTTGTAATCTATGAATCGATACCTATCAAACGAGACTAATATTATATATAAAAATATATATTATTCAATTAGTTTTTGAATTGCAAACTATGTTACCCATATTAAAAATATTAACATTGCATGAAAAGGTTGTGCTTTTCAAATAGAGAAAGTTAGCAAACGGTGTCACTTTTCATCTTATTTATTAGGAAGATTTCCCAAAAACTATATAAAAAAAAATATCCAAACCATACAATCCGGGGAAAGAATCCCATAAAACTATAACTTTCTTTTCCCCTGATTTCTATCGTCCTCCTCCTTCTTTTCTTCTTCTCCTTACACCGCCACCACCACCACTCCTCCGTCGTTCATCACCGCCATGTCTGGCAACCTAAATCAAACTCAAACACTTGTTCAATCAAAATCAGACACCTAAATTCAATTCCACTGTTGAATCGTGAATGACTCTTTATTTCAAAAAAAATAAAAAAATCAAACGTAAACAAGCTAAAATTGATAAATTAGGGTTTCGTTATTCGAATTTTACAAAGAAAATTGAAATCATATGATAAAAACATGAATCATTGATTTTGTAGTATTATAACAAATATAAAATGAAACAACACGTTTCATTTGGTTTACATGATCAAAGTATTTAGGCGCACTGTTTACATAACACAGACGCACTATTTCATTCAAACAGGATGGTAGTGTTATTCAGACAGTGCGTCTATTGTTTTTTTTTTTTAATAAAAAATGCATGAATACACAAATACGTAAACACAAATTAAAACATGATATCCATATAATTGAAAAAATCATTACATATTACCCAACTTGATTGAAACACAAATTTATATAGGCGCACTGTTTGAAACAGTATAGGCGCACTGTTTCGGAACAATGTGCCCATACAAATCAAACAGTGTGGCAGTTTAATTTTTCTCAAAATGTTGCTCTAAATCAGAATAATGAGAACAAAATCACAAGATATAAAAACAAAGTCACACTTTTTGAATTCATTTTCTTCAACCAAAATGAAAACGCGTGCAGTGTTTTCATTTGTGCAGGCACACTGTTTGAAACTGTATAGACGTACTGTTTCGAAACAGTGCGTCAATACAAATCAAACAGTGCGTCAGTTCAATTCTCCTCGAAAAGTTGCTCAAAATCAAACCAACAACAATGAAAACAAATTCACAAGATACAAAATTAAATCCAGACTCTTTGAATTGATTTTCTTCAAACAAAACGAAAACACGTTTTTGAATCTTGATCTGTAAACACACGTTTTTGCAGCCTTGTTGTCTTCCTTAGCAATTGAATTATGATAACGGAGAGATAGAGTTTGATTGAAACAGAGTTCTTCAGTAAATCGTGTTTCAATTTCTTTCTAATTCCACTTTCCCCCAAATCGAATTAGGGGTTTTTCATTATTCGAGGAGTTGGTGATGATGATAAGGTTGGAGATGGTGGTGGTCGCAGGAGTCAAGTGCGGGTGAGGGAGGAGATGTGGTTGTCGGCGTCGACGGGAGTTGGTGGGGGTGAGATTGGACTGAGAGCGGCAGGAGAGGAGGAGAAAGGATAAAGGAGAGAGTGTGTATGAAATTGTATGTTTAGGGGATTTTTTCTCTGTGTTGTATGTTTTGGGTAATATTTTGAAAGCATGTATCCTAGGATAATTTTATGTATTTATTTATTGGTAATAGTGTCTTTTTAAATTATAAATCTGTGTGTTTCTAAAAAATCAAAACAAATTGACAGTATGTTTATATATTTAATTATATTTATTTTTGGGTGAATTTTCATGGGAAAATGCTCGGGAAGTACCACTTGAAAGATTTTATTTCAAGGAGGTACCACTAATTTTTATAAATGCCCACAAAGTATCACCCGACCCCCACCCCATCCTAAGTAGTACGCTTATAAAACAAAGTAGCATGTCTATAAAAAGTAATACATCTCTAAAAATGTTAATACGTAAGAATCCGGTCGGAGGAACTTGTACGTTCGTCGGAATCCGACCAGAGCAACTAGTACGTCCGTCGGAATCCGACCCAACAAAAAAAAAAAAAAATCAGATGACCATCAAGGTCGTCGGCCGCCACCGCCACCGCCACCGCCATGTCCAAGATGACAACCCCTGAACTCACAAATCAAAGTACCATAATCAATCAATCATACCGCCCCACCTCTTTGCCGCCACATCCTTACATCATCGTCGTCTGTCGAAACCTTAGCCACAACGACTGACGACCCCTTCGCCCTACATCTCACGTCAATCCGCCCCCTTCTTTCCCCCTTTATCCACTTCTTTGATCCCTATTGACTCGAACGTCAATTTCCAAAGCTCCACTTTCCTCTCTGTATTCTTCGACATCGTTTCAAGTCCCAGGCGTTGAGGGATTACAATCGAAAACCCTGGCCTCTGTTTCTCACCAGTATGTTGAGCAACATCGAGGGATTGGGAGGGTGAGGTGAGGACGGCGATGCGGAGGTGGAGGAGGGAGAGACAGTGCGACGACGAGAACGTCGAGGGCCAGAGTTGAGTGCTCGACGCCGGAGGAGCATAATGGTGGCTATGGAGGTGTTCGGCGGCGCTGGAAGGAAAGATCAGATCTGGACATGAGAGGGGGAGAACACGGGGTGGGAAAGGGATGGGGGCTGGGTAGGAGATGGGTGATACCCCGTGGAAATTAAGTTGAGTAGGTGGTACCTCCTTGGAAATAAGCCTCCAAAGTGGTACTTGTGGGGAATTATTATATATTCATCTATATTCATTTAAATATATTGACAATTGTGTATAAGTCAATGTGTGTCAAGGAAAACAATTTTTGTTACCAAACAGTTTATCATATTAATTGTGAGATGAGATAGTAGAATGCACTGTAATAAATGATGATTGTTTTAATATTTTTAAGCGAAAAAATTACTAAATACGATATGTTCTGTATATTTTGGGAAAATTCAAAGAAAGAAATGTTGCTTAGTTTGAAGAGAAAGGAATACATAATTGGTTAATGTGTGGAGAGGGTTGGTGACATGGCATGCTATGTTGGGGTGTGGGCCGGAGAATTTAGCATGAAGGGTGGGTGTGGAAGGGGTAGTTTGGTCTTTACAATGTGGGGGTGTGAGTTTGGAGGGTGTGAGTAGCAATTGACATTTTGGATAGGAGACTCTGTAACTGTGTATATGGCATTGTGCCTGTGATACTCTTATTCTAGTATTCAATACAGGTATACAACCTGAACTTGACATTTTCTTTTCTCTTCTTCATTTTTTTCTCATAGATAAAAATTGTGGAAGTAAATTTGTAGTATGTGAAAACTTATGAGGTGAACCAATGAAAATAATTTTTTTTTTCGTAAAATCGTTTTCCATGTAATCTTTCCATTTTAAATCTTCACGCAACTAAGTCGAGTTATTATTTTCCCAAAGTTGAATTTTTTGTGTGTTCCACATAACAGACCAATTAAATGCCACTTTAATGTTTCTCAAAGAAAAAGTCACTTTAATGAAGAGATATGCATGATGTCGTGTCAGGTCGTGTCAGGTCGTGTGAGGTTGTGCCAGGCCTTGCACTTAACAAGATTATCTGGGTTTTGTACTTAACCCATATTTTAATGTACTAATGGCAAGGGAATCTCTATAAGAAAGTACCCTTTGGCTACTTCTCTATCTCTGCTATTGGAATTTTCTTGTCTAGGTGGATACATTTCAAATGCAGCCATTACCATTTAAATGGTGACTTCTTATTTCTGTTGCATTTTGGAGCTAAGAGTATCTCTTCGAGTGTTATTGTGTTGCTCAATGAATGAATACCACCTTATTTCTTTTTGTCATCTTTTGACAGAATCCATGATAATGCCAAACCAAAATATGCTGCTTATGATGAATGACTGATCGTCGGTGGATTCTGTACCTTTGATTAAGTTTAATGCCTGTGTTTGCATTATAGGTACCTTGGTTAATTCTGACTGTTAAACCTACCTAGGTTGGGAATTTTTTATTCCATCCCTAGCCGGTCCCAAGTTCGGATAAAATGGTGAGGGTTGTGTGTTAGGTAGCCAACAGCCAGCATGTAAAAAGTCTCGTTGGATCTCTCAACATGAATACGACTTGTGAAAATTTTCTTGGGACGTACCTCAGCAGCGACGCGTTGCACGGCTTGAGTGCTTCAAAAAATGAGCAAAGGCTGCTACATCGACGTCTGGATGTAATGAAAAATGAGCAAGGGTTCTATCATCACGGACGGATGCGGTTAAAGAAGTTAGTCCAGAAAAATAGAGTTCGTTTAACTAGTTGGAACATTGGGACCTTGAATGGAAAACTTTTAGAGGTAGTAGACATAATGGTTAAAAGGGGGATTCATATCGCTTGCTTATAAGACGAAGTGGACCAGAAATAAGGCTAAGCTTATTCAAAGTACGGGCTTCAAGCTATGGTATTGCGGTCAAAGTCGGATTAGGAATGGAGTTGGTATAATTATGCGTAAAGAGTTGGTAAAAAATGTGGTTAGTATCAAGCGTTGGAGAGATAGGGTGATTTTTATTAAAGTGTTGATTGGGAAGGAAGTGATTAATGTGGTAAGTGCTCATGCCCCACAAGTAGGTCTTGGAGAAGGTGTTAAGATTCAGTTTTGGGAAGACATGCATGAAGTAGTTCAGTCGATCCTTGAGAGAGAGAAAGTCTTTATTGGAGGGGATCTAAATGGACATGTCGGTGAGGAGAAAGATGGTTCCTCAGAGGTTCACTGAGGATTTGGTTTTGGTGAGAGAAATGTAGTAGGGAGAAGTATATTGGATTTTGCTGTGACATATGACTTTATGGTTACGAATATCTTCTTTAAAAAACGTGAAGAGCATTTGATAACCTTTAAGAGTGGTTTATGCAAGTCTCAGATTGATTACTTTCTTATGAGGCGAAGAGATCTGAAGGATTGCAAGGACTGTAAGATTATCCAAGGAGAATGTTTGACCACTCAGTACCGTTTGTAGTTATAGATGTATTTCTGTCTCAAATAGAAAAGAAGAAGAAAACAAAATGTAATCTCATAAGGACAAAATGGTGGAACTTAAAAGAAGATGAGCAAAAGTTTTTCAGAGAGAGGTTGTTGAGAGAAGGTCCATGGACATTTGACGGGAGTGCATGTGAGATGTGGGATGCGATGGCTGATTGTATCCGACGTGT
>JAOVYX010015389.1:0-28039 GCA_035668315.1 Drosera spatulata
CTTCTTTGAGTTCTATCGAATCCTGAACCTTGTTAGGGGCATGATGCGGCAGAGCTAGATGCGTTTAGTTGGTCATGATTTGGCGAGACACTCAGGATGGTCTAAACTAGGGTAAAAATGTGAAGTATATCATTTCTGGTTGATGCATGGGCATCAAAAAGCTTGGTTGGCCAGTTTTTGGTCCTTGCGTTAGATCAGGCGAATTTCCAGGTCGCTGATTGTCATCTTGATAAGAGTTACGATGTTATGGAGCTTCAGTTTTTGATAGTCATTTGAAGGCTCCATTTCTCTTGATCTCATACTTATGTAAGATATATCGTAATGGCCTCGCAAATGATCTCTGCATTGCCGAAAGCGATTTGATTGGTTGGTAGTCGTGTTAAAGTTCCTGAGCTGCTTGGAAATTGAGACCGGCCTAGGCAACATGTATGCTACATTATCATTTGGTTAGTTTAACCGAGAGTATCACAAGAGGTTTTCATCGGTAGATAGTTTAAATTAGTATACATATATAAGCCAGACATTTATATACAAAACAGTCATGCATAAAGGTGGGAAGGAGCTCCCTTTTCGTACATGAATTAGCTTGTAAGCATGATTTCATGATGAAGAAAAAAGGTTGACCACAACAACATCCTCTGCTGCTACGAATACCACTTCGGCGACTAACCAATGTATGTAGATGTAGCTGTAACGCAAATTAAACTGAATCATAAAGCAGCTGAACTAGCTTAACTGGTTTATTTGATCTAGCTTTGTTGTGCACTACTCTTCTAAAAATCCTAAAAATCGTAAGTACATGATGCCGTGAGTTATACAAAAGCTAAAGACGATGGCGCATAGCTAGTCACCCCGGACGAGTACGGTACGTTAATAGGAGAAACCTTGCAAGTTACTTATTATGGATCTTTGATGGCGTTTTTCTCCTTTATAAGGTGAAATATTCTACACTACCCACTATTCGTTTCGGACTCGATGTTGTTACACTGATCCTCTAGCTAGTAGATTAGTACCCACTATAAATCTGAAGGTCTTTCTGCATTATCCAACAATCTGTTCCACGGAACCTTGACCCATTTATGGACCCCTACACCATAACTATTGTAGGTGGTAGGGGTGAAAATATGGATACCAGCAGCATCTTTCATCATCTGCACCTAAAATTAATTATTACTACGATGCATTCAGGTATAAAAGTAGTCATTTCAAATATGAATCATTTGCGATCTCTAAATACACATGTTTAATTAAAAAGAGGCGACAAAAATTGCGAAGCCCTTTTTCCTGGTTAATGCTGGTGTGGCGGTGTAGGTGAGTCAATTCAATGTTGGCACTTGGCACAGTTGGATGCCAGCCATGGGCTCTTGTCGCTTAGTTATCACAACGACTTCCTCCGTAAAAAAAACGTTGCATTCCTTATTTATCTAAATAGAAAACAATGATTGACATTACAAATATTTACAGGACAAACAAATAATATTTTTTATGAATTTATCATGAAATATCAAACATATTATATATCACGAACTATAATCGTGAATCAAAATGACATTCATATCATATCATTTACAAATAAAGAATGACGCATCAAAATATATAATGAATAATATAATTATTACGTAATGTTTTAATTATTATGAGAGGGAGGGAATATTATCTATCAATCCTTCAATTCCTTGGAAGAAAATGGAAACAAGCTGCCAAATTTTGCATATACTGTTTGTTCAAGCAAAGAAATAGATATATATATTTGAAGCATGGCAACAAGTGCAAAACAAATGCAGATCAACTTGGGGTTTGATAACCCAAGTTCTCTACTGATCTCTATGGAACCTAGACCGTGTCAACTATAAAAACATAGGCAAGAATTTGACCCATTATCAAGAAATCTAAACTAATTCCACTTTCTTAAAATCGCATAATTTAAGTCGACGTACACAGCACTCAACATCATATGAACAAATTCCTTCGCTTAGTCCTTAATAATGATTACTAAAATCTAACATCGAATGTTTGTGTTGAAAATGATTGTCCTCTTCATTATTGTATATGCTCATTTGAGTTGTTCTCACAAGCAAGCAACAAGAAAAGTAACAATCGAGCAACCACCTAAAACAAAACTACAACAGCAGAGATATCCTCACTCCCCACCATGCACCTGCTAGGCTACAACAGAATTCGAATTCTCTCTTTCTCGCAAACACACCAAACAAACGCTCTTTGCTTTCCTTCCACTCCCGATCCCTAATAAATTCTCTCCTCCTTTTGGGCGCCAAGTGGTGCCCACCTCAAAATAATTCGCATTTGAAAATGTAAACGATATAGAAATGTTTGATATATAGGGTTAACGAGGGGCTGAATTCTCGTCAACGTAGTTAAAAACATCCATGAAAATATTATAAATAATATCAATTTTTTCAAAACCTTATTTTGAGAAATGATTATCTATTTATATGAAATATGAGAATCAAAATTAGATTCGTTATAACATTCCAATCTTTAAAGATAAAGTAAATAAATTCAACGGTTTAAAATAATCCATAAAATTTATTACTATCATTTTTAAACGTGTGTGTGATGATCAAATTTAGCAAACACAATATACACGTTTGTATCATTATTGTCCTCAATTTTCAAACGAAAACAGAATATAAGAAAGTTGAAAAATTGATTTTTTGTTTGGTTAAAATTTCGATGTTTAACATTCTCCTTATGAAAAATAAATCAATTTATTTGTTTAAAATAATTTTGATTTTTGTTATTGATTGTCTATTTTTGTTTGTGAATTTGAGCAAGAATACGAAATAGTCCTGACTTTCTCAAAAAATAGCTCATCACTCTAAGCACATTTTAACCTTTTTCTAATCCTTGTCGATGACGGATTATCTGAATTGTTAGATGTTTAGGTTTCCTTTGCTCAAGCACTGTGCACCAGAAGAGACCGAAAGTCAATAAAAAGAAAACCTGCCCCGTATTAATATCATAGTCATCTTCTCCCCCGCACCATCCGCCATTGATGCCCAAACATGAAGAACCTCCATCTCCAACCCAACAACCTCAACTCACTACTCTTCCTATTCACCCTCACTCTCCTCTCCACCTCCCCATCACTCTCCCTCACCTCAGACGGCCTCTCCCTCCTCTCCCTCAAATCTGCCGTCGACCCCTCCCCCGCCGCCTTCTCCTTCTTCTCCACCTGGAACGAAAACGACACCACGCCGTGTCAATGGTCCGGCATTTCCTGCGCCAACATATCCGGTTACTCCGACCCCCGCGTCGTCGGCATCGCCGTCTCCGGGAAAAACTTCCGCGGCTACATCCCCTCGGAGCTCGGGTCCCTCGTCTTCCTCCGCCGCCTTAACCTCCACGGCAACCGCTTCCACGGCTCGTTGCCGGCCCAACTGTTCAATGCCACTTCTCTGCATAGCATTTTTCTCTACGGAAACAACCTCTCGGGTCCTCTGCCGTCGTCCGTGTGTCATCTCCCTCGGCTGCAGAACCTCGACTTGTCGGGGAACTCGTTCTCGGGGCCGATAATGAAGCATCTCGGGAACTGCCGCCAGCTCCAGCGACTGATCCTGGCGGCAAATAGGTTCTCCGGTTCGATTCCGGCGGGGATTTGGTCGGAGCTGACGGACTTGATTCAACTCGACCTGTCACGTAACCAGCTCACGGGTCCCATTCCAGAGGATCTCGGGGAACTGCAGTCGCTATCCGGGACACTGAACTTATCGTTTAATCAGCTTTCCGGGCAGATACCGAAGTCCCTTGGGAATCTGCCCATGACGGTGAGTTTCGATTTCCGGAACAATAACCTCAGCGGCGAGGTCCCACAGACGGGGTCTTTCGCCAGCCAAGGTCCGACCGCGTTCCTCAACAACCCCTTCCTGTGTGGCTTCCCTCTCCAGAGATCATGCCAGAAGCAGCATGAACCCTCGGAGATGGCGCCGAGTCTGCAGGCAAACTCGACACGCCAGCAGGACGAGGGATCCCAGAAGCGAGGAGGCCTGGATCCCGGGATCATCGTCCTGGTATCGGCCGCTGATGCCGCTGTGGTCGCATTCATTGGCCTGATTGTAGTGTACGTATACTGGAAGAGGAAGGATGATGGTAACAGCTGTAGTTGTACCGGAAAGACGAAGCTGGGAGGGAACAATGAGGGAGCCGGAAAATCTCTCTGCCTCTGTTTGAGAAGCGGTTTTGATGATTCGGGGGCGGATTTGGATAAGACGAGCGCTGGTGGTGGCAGTGGAGGTGGAGGGGGAGCTAGTGGTGCGGAGGGGGAGCTGGTGGCGGTGGACAAGGGGTTTCACTGTGAGCTGGATGAGCTGTTGAGGGCTTCGGCGTATGTGTTGGGGAAGAGCGGGCTTGGGATCGTGTATAAGGTTGTGCTGGGGAACGGGATTCCGGTGGCGGTGAGGCGGCTGGGCGAGGGCGGCGAGCAGCGGTATAGGGAGTTCGCGGCGGAGATTCAGGCGATCGGGAAGGTCCGGCATCCGAATATAGTTAGGCTGAGGGCGTATTATTGGGCGCCTGATGAGAAGCTCCTTGTTTCCGATTATGTCTCAAATGGCAATCTCGCTACTGCACTTCGAGGTCAGTTTAATTAATCCTATTGACAGTTTCGTATCTTTTGTGTTAGTGTATTGGAAAAGTTAATGGGATCCAATGAGTCAACTTAGTGATCAAGTTTGTAACAAAATGCTAATGCCTGAGTTACTTTGGATGGTTGGCTTATCCTGAATTTCAGTATATTAAATAAGTGAGTTAAATGGGATCTGAAGGCACAAAACTCGTGTTATCTGGAGATACATTTGCAATTTTCTAAATGATCGAGTCAATCATCATGATTGATTACTGTGTTGGAATATTGTCATGCTAATTTACTTTTGAATCTTTTTAAAATTGGTTTCAGTGCTCGACTTGTTAGATAGGGAGTTTTGAATTCAGGTCAGTAAAGAATATGCTGGTTTGTATCTAATATATATACGTAGAGCTCTGTTCTATTTTGTTTATCATATCCCTTCTGAATTTCTGAACCTGAAAGTTCCGAAGCATAGTCAATGCTTGCCTACCTTTCCCCTGGATCTTACCACGCCTCTCTAAAAACAGAGAGTAAATTCAGCTTGTGCTCAATCTGACAAGTATGATGGTTTTTTTCTTTTATCAAGGGATAAATTTAAAAACTTTATCACTCCATCTAAACTGTTATGTTAATCTAAAATAATTTATGTACATGATAGATAATAGGTAATCAATCACCTCGATTTGTAAGGATGAGCTTCGCCTATAGAAAAAGCATTTATATAAAATGTCTTGGTTATGAGTTTAATTCTTGCCTAAACGAAAGTCTTTTAACACTTCAAACTGATTGAGTTGAGTTGAGTTGAGTGGAGTTCTGGCCCGAAAACTGATCAAGGAGTGATCCCGAAGACAGCTTTTGATAGTTGAAAGTGTCTTTCAAGTGACGTTAACTATAAGGAGTTGGATTTATTTATAGAGGGATCATATTCATGGCCCCAAAAGTACTGCAGGGGTGAATTTCAATCAAAGAATCAAATTATTGCATGTGGGGTTGGAGTGTGTAAATATGATATGTTGCCTGCTACAGCAAAGGAGCTGAATTGGAGGTGGGTTAGTTGCTCCATTTATAGCAATCTAATCAATCGCTTTGTGCTTCCCTTAACAATCACATGGTATCCTACATTCCTATTCCAACTACAAGCAACCGAGCAGAAAATGACAGTCTCACGTCAACCCTATATAAATAATAAAAATAAATACAATGAAAGAAAAGAATTATCTGTTCTGGCACTTCTCACCCATATGAGAGGGAACTGTGTCCCTGGAAAAGCCTGTTATGAGAGCCCATGCATGAGCTTTCAAGGATCAAGGTTTCTTTTCACTTGTCTTTCTGTGTGAGTATGGATGATACAGCTGTAACTATATCACTGAAGTGATTGACTTATCTTTAAACAGACCTTGTCACGTTCATTAGAATGCCAACTAGAGGACCAAAGCGAGCTTTACTGTTATTACAAACTTGTTACTGTGACTGGAACATCGGATCGATGGTGCTATACAAAGCGTGTACGTGTGCATATGATATGATGTGCTTATATTGTGGAAAGCAGGACAAACAACATCACCATTGCCTTGGGCAATCAGGCTGAAGATCGCAAAGGGAGCCGCAAGGGGCCTTGCTTACCTTCACGAATGCAGTCCGAGGAAATTCGTCCATGGAGACATCAAGCCATCCAATATCCTCCTCGATCAAGACTTTCACCCTTACATCTCTGACTTCGGCCTTAACCGGTTGAACAACTTAGCAGGCAACAACGCTTCCTCCTCCTCCTCCGGTGGAGGCGGTTTCATTGGAGGTGCTCTTCCATCCTATATCAAGTCAACACATACAGAGAAGTCAGATAAGTATCGCGCACCAGAGGCCAGACTACCTGGTAGCCGTCCCACACAAAAGTGGGACGTCTACGCCTTTGGAGTAGTCCTATTGGAACTGCTGACGGGGAAATCTCCGGAGCCATCATCTCCCACGCCATCGACGTCATCCGAGATGTATGATCTGGTAAGGTGGGTTAGGAAGGGATTCGACGAAGAAATTCCGTTGTCTGAAATGGTAGACCCTTTGCTCCTCCAGGAAGTGCATGCCAAGAAAGAGGTTCTTGCAGTTTTTCATTTGGCTCTGGCTTGTACGGAAGGTGACCCTGAGATTCGACCTGCGGCGAGGACTTTGTCTGAGAATCTAGAGAAGATCAGGATATGAAACACTTTTCGCCTTGAGTTTGATCAAGGCGTAGTTCATGGAAGAAAATACATGTTTACAAGGACCAAGTACTCTATATACCTGCTGGCTGCTTCCATGTTCTTTGGGCACTCGATCGTTGTATTTTTCTTCCTACACATATTTTTTTGGTCACGCTCCTGCGGACAGCTCGACTTCTTCTTACGCTGGACTTGTGATTCCAATCCGACATAACACTAAGTAATTCTGGAGCTCTGCAATACCAGACGGTGGAGCAAGCATCCTTGTATGTAACTGTAGTTGGGACTTGATCAATTAGCTTTCACTAGTATTGATAATTTGATATATTCTCGCCAAGTGAGATGAAATGTTTTGCTAAATTGACCAATATCCCTTTCTTTTCGGTTTTGGATCCATGGATCTGTTATAGGTAGAGCTTTCTACAATTTTAGAATCAAAACCTGGTTCTTTGAGCACAATTCAATTGTAATCCTGATGAGGTGGTTGTACTCTGCTTCTGTTAATTGAATGCGTGTTTCATCAACTGAGATAATATATTTAGTTAACTAAAGTTAACAAAAACTTGGTATTTGAACTACTACTAGGCGCTGGACCCTTGTCCCTGCTGATGCAAACTACAAACAATGAACTTTATCAATATTTTCTTGTATATCAATTACAGTACTTAATCGAAAACATAATCCTCCGGACCAGTTTATTTTAAGGGGATCATGAAATGATAGTTTCGTATTGCTTCAAGTTTTCAACAGAAGTCTAAGATGCTTGTTAAAATTGGTCAGGGTGGTTCGCTAGATGTGTCCATTGCTCTGTAACAATATAAAATCTAGTCCTGCTAATTTAGCTTGAGTGCGTAGGCAGTCTGTACATAGCTGCAGTTACCGTTTCATCTCATTCCCAGTCTACTGCAACATTCATGGCGTATGGAAGCCCATAGAGCAAGGTTGCTCCTTTACATCATTCCCAGTCATTGTATCATGACTCCCAACATACTAGTACTTTTGAAACAAACGAATTTTGACGTATTAGATTTTGCACATGTGTATTACTTTTTTTCATGGACGGATTAGTTTTTGTATCGACGCATTAGATCTTTTAAAGACGTATTGATATTCATCAATTTGCTTAAACATACTAATACGTGTGAAATTAATACGTTTAAAATAAATCAATTTTAATATATTAAATTTTTCATACACGTATTACATTTTTTTCCCAAGTGTACTAATCAACTGTCCTCTTCTCCATCCTCATAATCCCAACCTCATAACCACCACCACCATTATCGCCACCACAATTTAGTTAAATTCCACATCGAATCAAATTGATAGATCGATGAATCGAAAGACGACACAGACAACGACGGCGATGATGATGACTTTGACCCTATGCATGTGAATGTGTTGCCCCATTTCAGATGAGATCTTCAACACAACATCGGTTGACGACGACGACGAGGTGACATGGAGCGGCGATGGGCTGCACGTGGGAGCAAGCGGAGAGAGTTAACGAGGGTGGCGATGAAGGGGAAAAGATACAACAAAGTGTGGGTGGGGAGAATAATGTGGACATTTTTAATAAATTAAAATTTTATGAGAATTAAATTTAGTTGATGATACTTACGAAAATGTTATTACCTGATAATTCTCCTCTTTTCCTCCCAAAAAGACAAACGAGATACATATAATCGGTTTTGTGAAGCAACATCTGCTGCTGCTAATCGGCAGCAGCAACAGAAAAATCCCCACACATTTAAACAAAAAGAAATCTTAAAAAAATTAAAATTTCGAAATTAATGTTTGAAATCTAAAATCAAAATGATTTGAATGGGAAAAAGATTGCTACTATTATCAATTAACAACTGCGGCTGGATGACACTCCAAGACCATATTTAAAGGAAAAGGTAGTATGAGTTTTCATATAATCATTTCATGATCAAAGGCTAGTTTCAAATTCAAAGAACACAGGAATCTATTACTCTGTTCTCGTAACTCGAGCACTCGACTGACTTGATCATCGGAGTGTCAAACAAATAGAGAACTCAACTGACAAACTTACTGAAGTCGTACTATACCACTAGCATGCAAAATCACGTTGATATGACGATTGTGTTTGATGAGCAAATGTGTCTTGTTTAGAGCTTATGATTATCGCATTAGTTTGCAACATGTATATCGCTAACTGGTTCTATCTTTTGCAGAGGAAGCCTGAAGAAGCTGACTTGGATGGTTTGGTTTTGGATATTTCTCGCAGCCGTGACAGGGTAAATTGGCTTCTCTTATGCTTGGTTTTCCGTCAAGTAAAACCTCGAAAATTATGTAAACCAGGTTTCTTGCTGCATGTCCGGATAACAACATCTGCAACAAAATCACAAATTGGATCTTATTTCGTTACAAATATAGTTGGTCTTTGTTGGGGTTGGGCATGGTTGGCTATGTTAGATAAAGAAATTACCGAATACAATCTTGTCATTCTAATGTACAATTGCAAATATAAGGCGGTTCTTGCATCCAAGTTCTTATGACCACGAGTAACGAATTAGGAAATGTGGAATGACTTTGCTTCTCAACCTAGACGATGTTAAGCAAATTAATCTTAGTCTGGCTCATATATATGTTTCATTGTATGCCACAAACATAGGTTCCAACTACAAATTGATCTTTTCTGATACATAATGTAAAGATTAGGAATGACGTTTATCGTTTAGGAAGGATAAGCAGACCAAGAAAAAAACTCTTGGATTTGCTTTCGACTTCTTGGCCATAGTCAGTGGTCATCATTTGAATCATAGAATTCATGGCTGCGTCTATGACTAGTGGATCTGTGCCTCAGCTGTAAATGACACTATTTATCCTACAAACAAACTTATATAGTCATAGGTATGTACGTTTTATCTTTAGAATGGCTTATGAATGTTTTGATTTAATTTAGTGTACATTTCTCAATCACAGCATGATTTGTCACATACTATGACTTACGGTTAAAAAAGTAGTAATGGAGAATAATTTAAGAACTCTTCATATAGACACTTAGAAATCGTTAAAGACATATAAACCACAAATTCGTCCTTTTCAAAAAGCAAAAAAAAAAAAAAACATAAAATAGATAACCACTTTGTGCTGGTCGGATTGAGCAAGTATGGCAACTAGCAAGGAAATTTGAATTTGTTTGTACTTCAAGGAAAGCGTAGGGGCTGTTTGGTATGACAGTTCAATATTCCCTTCGTTTCAAAGTATAAACAATCTTTTGAATATCACATTTGTTGCGATGAAGTTTGATTCGCGTTGAGGGACGATCAAACGTCATTTTTGAAAATATATCGTGAAATATTGATGATAATTTAAGTTATGTATTTTTACACTACATTAGTGGCATAATTTTTCTTACGTCATTAAGACGACAAACGAATCTCCTCACAATACGTATTGACTAGTGCAATGATTGATAATATTGTTTATAATATGAGACGGAGAGAATATAATGTAATATAATACGAGCAATAGAATAAGAAAATCAATAGACAAAACAAAATCACCATGTCAATTTTAATGATGGGTAAAAACAGTCTTCAATATCATGCCAAATAAATCAACAATCACAAAATAAAATCCAATTTTTCTAGGTTTTAGTAACTCTGATTTTTTACTTTGACGCTTCCTCGTTCTCATAATTTTAACACATGTATATATTTTGTATTATTCTATACGCGTAAATTTAAGTTTCGTTTTCATATCAAATCACGATAAATTTAAAAAAACACTATTTTTGATCGTCATTATACGTGTGTCAAACTTTACATCGACCCACGTCCAAAGTCAAAATCATCAGCCCGAATATCGGAAACAGTAATCGTGAATCAGAAAATACGAGTTACGTGGCCGTAGCCAATCAAGGGAAGAAGGAACCTTTTCTATGAACACGGTTTTGAAAAAAAAAATTAAAATTGAACTCTTCGTATATGACCACAACCTTGAGTCTCTTTGAATTATGACAACATGAACATGATGCTCTTCAACGTCAAGCCTGACCTATGCAACTTGGAGCACAAGATATTCTGCATTTCATATTTAATATAAATACCACACAAGCAACCACACCTTCCATACAACAAAACACACGAAAATCACTAGTGAATCATAATCAGTAGCCATGTTTGAGCTCATGAAATCACCTGTGATAACAATACCACTCCTCTTCATACTTCCATTTCTTAGTTTATTCCTCTTCAGCAAAATTTTGTGCACCAAGAAATTGTCCTTGTCCACACCGACATCTCCATATCTGCCCAAGTCGTATCTTATTATCGGCTCTGTTCTCGCCTTCATCTCGCACCTAGATGACCTTCCAGATTGGCTATCAATGATCCTCAACACTTCGCCATCGCTAACCTGCAGGATCAACCGGCCTTTTGGCCTGCAAATGTAGAGCACATGCTAAAGACCAAATTTTCTATTTATCGGGAGGGAGGGTTTTAAGGTCAACACTCGAGGATCTTCTTGTTCGTGGCATTTTCACTGTCGACGGCGATGAGTGGAAGGCGCAAAGGCAGGTTGCTAGCCATGAATTCAGCGCCAAGTCGCCAAGGAAATTCATAGAGGATGTTGTGGACACAGAGCTTAACAACCGATTCTATCCGAAGCAGCCAAGAACGGGACCGTCCTTGACCTGCAAGACATACTTAAGCGTTTTGGTGTGGACAACATTTGCCAGATAGCATTTGGTTATGATCCCGAGTGCTTGACCCCTTCCCTTCCTGAGGTCGAATTCGCCATTGCATATGATGACGCACTGGAAAACATAGGTCAGAGATTCAACTCATTGACACCTCTTCAGTGGAAAATCAAGAAGTACCTTAACATAGGGTCTGAGAAGGTTCAAAGAAGCTAACTCCTTGGTCAGAAAATTTGCTAGGACGGTTGTTCGCGACGAGAAGGACTTGGACGATGCATTGTCAGCTGACTCGGAGACCGACTTGTTGTCTAGGTTTCTGAGATCAGGGCACGAAGATGAGGACTTTGTCATAGATATCGTCATTAGTTTCATCCTTGCGGGTTGTGACACCACATCGTCCGCTTTGACATGGTTCTTTTGGCTGCTTTATAAGAACCCTGAAGTGGAGAAACAGATATTAACCGAAATTACTAGGAAGAATGACTTACATCAGAAAACTGATAATTCTACCATTGATGATGTGAAGCACATGAGCTACATTCATGCATCATTATCGGAGAGCATGAGACTACATCCTCCAGTGCAATTCGACTCAAAGCAAGTACTCGTGGATGACGTGTTGCCAGATGGGACAGAGATCAAGAAGGGAACAATTGTGGCATATGCTCCATACGCAATGGGGAGGTCCGAGAAGCTGTGGTTCTTACCCAGTCTTCCAAGCGGGCCCAAGAATATGTCTAGGGAAGCAAATGGCGTACCTACAAATGAAGAGGATTGTTGCCGGTGTTTTGAGCCAGTTTAAGGTGGTTCCTGCAGTCGAGGAAGGGTTCCAGCCAGTTTCACTTCCTGGTTTGACTAGCAAGATGAAAGGCGGTTTCCCTGTGAAGTTGGAACGAAGGAGTAATATTGATTGATGATAAATTCGACATGAAAGATGTTGATCGATGATACTTGGGACTTCCAGTAGTATATACTGATCAAACAAGGAAGCTAGTCATAACTTATTATTCATTGTAAATAGAACATTTGTGTTGTTTACATGAGCATAAGAAAACATTATTCCTTTTTTCAATCGATTTATTGCTTGAGTAGAAGGCAATATTCTGATCAAAGATCCACTGCAAATCCACCGAAACTATTCTCAGATTGAGCACGATATCGCACATCAGTACATGCCAGTGACATTACTGTAATTGCTGAGCCATCAAACTATACAGAAAGCAAGAATAAGTCATAATGGTCATCTCCAAGATTACTCCCCTCTTAGCATAAAATTATAAGACCAGACAACAATCTAAATACCTCATTGCACAAATAACTTTGTTCTATATTGCTTAGCATTTCTCCTCCGCAAAGCCCACCTTTCTTTCACATCCCCCAATTCATCTACCTTGACACAATTTCTCTTTCTCCAATGTGACTGACGCCCGGCTTTGGATTCTCTTCCATTAGAACCTCCCTTCAGCCTGACACATTCAGCAATAAGGTCCTTTATAAGCATCTCCGTTGTCCTAGTCGTGATCCCTCTAACATACCATGAAATGGGCGGAGGTGGTACAATTGCTGGCTGGAGAAGTTGCTGCAAGCTAACGGTCGACCCGATCCTTCCCTTGCCTTTCGTGCAGGAATAGTATTCAGAAAGTGTTTTGGGTTTAAAGGGGAAGCAGAGTTCCTCATCGACCAAAATGGGCTCCACCCTCCAACAACCCTCGAACTTCTTCATGAATCCGGTTTTCACTTGTCTAAACTTCATCTGAAAAATACGAGCAGCAACGTTGACAAATTTGTATGGACAAACTAACGTTGTTAATTACAGGTTCACAACTACAATGGCAACAAATGGTGATGAGATAGTAGGGATGTACTCTTACCGTGTGATCCTCTCTATTTTGGTTGACTAAAACATGAACCGAGATGGTTCCCGACCACCAAAGGAACCTCCAAATAGCAGCTTGCTCCAGTTCAACGACTTGTCTCATGCCCTCATCTATCAGAACTTTCCTTGTTATGACCTCCTGATGACGACAGCAATTTCCATCAAATAGAAGCTCGAGGCTTGTTTCTAAGTTAAGAAAGGAAGACAGAGAGGGGAGGGTGGGGGAAGGGGATAGGAGAGAATGTTAGTGATTTCAACCAAAGATGACAAAATTATCATTTAATCCGAATATAACCAATTTATTACATCATAACAATAGAAAACCGAATAAATTTTCTAGTTTCCTTGATTAAATTTTAGGCACACTACACTAAATACCCATTGCAAGTTTCACTTAGTTTTGGTTCTCGTTTCTTTTTTCCCAGTCCTCATGCGTGTAGACAGGCAAACATATGATCTGTAGTTCAAAGTCATAACTAGAATACACGAGTACTAAAATGTAAATGAAAATTACAATCACATGAAAAAAGCCTTATATTTTAGCAGAGAAAGCAAAAACAAGGATTTGTCATTTTGGTTACACATAGTATTCCCAAGAATGTTTTTTTTTTTTTTTTTGTGTAATTAGATATATCATAGAAATAGATTACTTTGCATACTTTTTGCGAAACAATATTGGAAGGGACAACATGTTACCTTGATGTTTTTGAAGACCCGCTTGTTATCAGGATCTGTTACGATGTTGTAAATAGCATCCGGAGGTAATCCGACATTAAATTTCACATACAGGTTGCATAGGGTTCCTTCCGGTACACTAACCTGAAAAAACCAATAGTTCAGTGCACCCGGAAGTTGCATAGGCTTGCAGATATTCAGTATGAACCCATGAAATCAGTAAAAACCATGTTTTGGCATTGAAAACAAAATATTCATCATAGATTCTTACATCGACTTCCGGAGGCTTATCACCCCAGAGGGGATTCTCTCTCCAAAGTTGCAACTGCTTGTCCAGATTGACCTCTCGATATTTTGGAACTTCTTGCTCCTTTTTTGTGAGGGCTCCGGTTATGTCCTTTCTTTCATGAAAATTGAAGCGATCACTGAGACATGACTGCCATGAGAAACTGGTGTCCTAATCGATGCAAGGAACAGAAGATCACTGTCAAAACCAAATTTTAGATTGATTTGCATCCAAAGGAAAAGAAAAAAAGCCATCAACCTTGATGGAATCCTGAAGTTTTTGCTGCACCTCATAAAGGAACTTAGGAAAAGCTTGATCCATAATTTTAGGTTGACATCTCGTACTCTGGTATTGCATTGTTTCACCAAGAATCACTTCATCTTATGATACTTCCCATCTATCGGAGACCTGTATGCAAATGACAACGGAAGAAGAGATCGCAGAAAAGTAATAGCGTTTTATTAGTGGCAACTGATATTTAATTTCAACTTCCCACTCATTTTATACACGACTCTAAAGAACTGGATATAAATACCTAATTCTTCACGACGAGCTATTTTGCAATCTGTAGGCACTCTTATCAACAATGTATTGCAACAAGCTAAAAGTTCAGAGGCTCTATAAGATAAGCCTATGTACCTTTTCCCTTTCAGATTGCTTGAAGGGGGAGGATGATAGTAAGTACCAAACCAGAAACTGTGGCAGATGTTCAAATGAATTCCATTGAATTGATAAGTTTCAATCAAAAAACCAAATGAATTCCTTTTTGAATGGTTAAACACAGGAACTCCCTTAACGGGTAACAAACCAAAAATCCCATCTAATGCTACTAATAGTGTTACCAAAAGGAAAACCAAAAGATCATCGATGCACCACAGAAGCTACAGACATGATTCCGCATGAGAGTAGGGATGAATTTCTCCATTCGAAGGGGGAGGGTCCCTAGAGACATTAGGGCTCATGAACTTATCGATTGAATTTGATGGACCTGACACTGCAACTCATAGGGAAAAGCTTCCGACTTCCTCAGGGGCCGTGCCATTGGTGAAAAGATTGAGGAGCAAAGGAGAAATCAACTGGGGAAAATGGCTAAAAAGTACTCCCGGAGAGTAAACTTTTGCAGTGACAGGATTTATTGAAGTAAAATTAAGAGAAGATAATAAGATTATTATGATGATTTGATTTTTTTGTTTATAAATAAAGAAATATTTTATATTGTATTTTTAATAAAACGATCACATATAATAAATATGAAAATATATATATATATATATCTTAACAACGATTCAGATTAAATTAATTAAAACAAAAAAATTAAGATTAAATTATTTTATTTTATTTTAATTTTAAATCATTCATACATATCCTGAAATCTCAATTATTATTAATTGACACACTGGTCAACCCACGTTCCTTTTTCCCAATAAATATTGTATTTTTTGTATTTTTCCTGTGAGCGGGAGTATTAACCGGCAAATATCGACCCAGACGTAAAATTTTGAGATATGGGTTGAGAATTTCGGGCCATTTAAGAACCGGATTGTTTTTACCCGTTGGTAGGACTACCTACCTAACACGAGCATGAAACAGCAGCCCAAAAGAGCAGATCCAACAAGATTACAAGTGAATAGAGAGGGGAAAACATGGAATTACTTTCCCATCATCGATTCAAGAGAACAAGCTCTTTCAATCGAATAAAACATAAAATCTAATTTGATCTCAAACGAAAAAACAATACATATTCAAAAGAGCCATGGCCCATGAAATCACTTACCCATTGCCGATTTACAAGCGTTTGAGGAATTGATAGGATCTTGTACTTAGAATTCAATCTGAACCCACATAAATGTTTGAGGAAGAAGAGATGAGGGCTTCAGACTCATGAGGAGCCGAGCAGCCGAGCAAGAGAAAGGAGAGGATTGGTAGCAACACAGGAGTAAGAAAGAAGAGGAAGTGTACCCCTGCAAGAGCATGTCCAGCGGTGGTAGTCATTTTTATAAAATTATAATTATATTTTGTTTATAGAAAATGTTAAAACGTTATAATTTGTTCATGTTGTCTCAATCGTATTATTATATATTTTATTTTAACACTTTCATCAAATAAAGGGTATAAAAATAGCCACATTTGAATTTGTGATTTTTTATATTTATGTCTTGTTAAATTTTTCATTTTATATTTTTAATGTTATATATAGTACTCGATTTTGATAAAAAGGTAAAAAATCCCATGCAATTATAACCTCAGTGGAATAACATATAAGAGAATTGTTGTTATATTTTGATAATAATATCAAATTTAACATGATATTGGACTTACTCCAATCTCACAAATTAAAGTGAGGATGTGGGGAGAGCATTAGGATGAGGAGAACATCATAATAGTATATAATTGAGCTGTTGGGATTTTTTTTTTCATCCATATATGATCTTTTTATTGATGAATGATTTTATAGTATTGATTAATTTGATAATTAAATAACTTACATCATTAAAAATTCATTTTATAAAAAAATTTCACTATTATCAACTATTAGAAAAAAACTTCATTATTACCAAAAGAATGAAGTGTTAAGCCAAATAATAATGTGGCCATTTGCAAATTTGGAATAACAAAAAGTGTGACGTCCCGACCAAATCCTTACTATCGGGTCGTCATAAAAAACCGTTCGTCAGGCTGACAACTGGTCCCATAAACCAACACTATTTCTTTCAGTGCGTTTTGGTCTCACTCGCGCGCACGTCTTGAGAAACTTCCTAGGATGTCACTTATCCCAGCATTACTCCGCAGTTAAACGTGTTCTAAAGTGATGGGTTACCGAAAAGGAAGGTACACCATGTTGATATAGGTAGTACTATCAAACCATTTAAGCATTTTCTTGAGGTAACCGCTCGCCAGGCTGACAACTGACCCCACAGACCAACACTAGTCCTTTCAGTGCGCTTTGTCTTCACTCGCGTACGTCCTGAGAAACTTCCCAGGAGATCACTCATCCCAACATTACTCCTTGTTAAGCACGCTTAACTTTGAGATATTACAAAAAGTTAGTAAACTAATACTACGAAACTTGATTTATTGTAAGTTTTGTTAGGAACAATGATTTCGATGAGGAGACATTATGAGAAGAGACAAAACAGTAAAAAAAAGAAAGAGTGAGTAACACATACGATACAAGATTCAATACAAATCAAATAGAATGATGAAATAGTAAGATGGAAATATAAAAATTGAAGATTTAGATACGTTATATTCAACTCTTTTTAAGAATTTATTCGTCTCCTTTTCGATAATACGAAGATCACTTAGGGTTCTTGACAAACACCCTTCAAGATACAACTAAGTCTCTCGTTGGACATTGCAGAAAGCGATCTCGAAATAAATCTACTTGGAATCTGCTTTGAAGTAGTCGAGAGAAACCGATATTGTTATGATGGAGATTTTTTTCACAAAAATGAAGGGATGATGATTGTGATTATATTTGATATAATCTCTTTTTCTCATTTTATATTTTAGGATATTCAAATAAATAAATGTTTTCTATATTTTAAAATAAAGAAATAGTTTTGTCGTACAATCAAATAGACTAGTAAATGCAACTTTGAATCAACACAATATGATTAGGATGATCTGGACACATTCTGCTGTTGTTTCAAATTCAGTGGAAAATGCTCGACATTGTTGTACCCATTTTTTGAGACTTTTGAACTTGATGACATGAGACTTGCAGGAATTGAGGGTGCACCAAGGGAATCATTGTAGATGCTCCAAGAAACCATATAGAAAAGTAAGAAATATGAGATCTGGGTCACAATATTGTAATCATTTTTGCTTACATCCATAGATACATACATACATATACTATTCATCAATATTGTATCCCAAACATGAAGTGTCCCATTTTCTATGTCATTCTTTTGGATGGAGGTGGTTGATGGGAGGGTTGGACGGGAAAGAGATAATGGGTGCAGTATTGCTCAGTCGCTCTTGTCAGACACACAACCGTATTCTCCTGTTGTTGTTGAGAGGTATCTATCTATCCTTCTATCCACAATTCCCCACTCACGGAAAGCTTCTTTTTTGATGAAACATGTAAAGCTTCTTTTACTTATGCTACTTTTCTTCTTCCCCCTCCCCTTTTTTTTGTTTGGGTTGTGATTGTATTTGTATCATCATCATCAATGTCGAAATCTGCGAGTGTGTCCAACTATTTGTGTCTTTGCTTCTGTCCCCCTATCAGCTAGTTTCCTCATCATCATCATCATCAACAACAACAAAATGTCTTTATGTGATCTTTTGGGCTTCCACAAATCATTTTAGCTTACACACACACGAGTGGGTTTCCAACCGAGAGTCAAATACAAACCACCCAGCATGCTTGGTTTTGGTCATTGAATCATTTTCGTAATATCCCACTAGGGCTGTTTTAGGGCATTTGTAGGCAAAAGACTAGATTTTGCTTTGAGATGTCATCTGGGTTTGCTCCTAAGTTGATTAATTATCCAACTCCGAAGCTGGTTTTTAATTTGCCTTTGTTTTGGGGTGAAATGGTGATTGGGGATGAAGAGCGGACAAAATGCTTTCTGGGCTTTTTGTTTTGTTGGTGACGGAAGAATTTTGGAATCTTTGTTGAATTCCTTGATTCTGCTCTGCCCTGCCTGATTTGTAGTACTTGATTCACCCTTTTTATCTCATTATTGGTGTGCCTGCATTTTGTATTCTTTGGACATCGAATCTGATGGATCATGGATGGATAAGGTAGCATCTTGTTGCCTTTTTGCTCTTCCTTTCAATCTGTTCCCTTTGTGGTGGGCTATCCCAAGAAATTGGCTGGAAGCTTCTTATCATCATCAATCATCATCATGCTCTACTGCTTAATAGCTTAGCCCTCTTCAGCTTGGATTTGGGTCAATCCACCTGTGTTTAGGGTTTGCGGGCGGGTCGCGATTTGGATGAGTTGTGTTCATGTTGTTAGATTTGGTGTGAAGGTGGGGCGTGGAGTTTTGATGCTTTGTTGCTGGGCTTTCTCAGTGATCACAATGATGGATATGAGGTCTGAGTTTGTTGTCGACGGTGCGAAACTGTTGATGGATTGGTGGGGGAAGTTCGGTGCGAGCAACGGTTGCAAGATCCCGCATCATTATTATAGCAAGTACATTGGCTCAAAGAGGCTGAGGAAAGCTTTGGTTTCTTGGGTGCTGTTCTGGATCGTTGTGTGTTTATGTATATTCTTGTACATGGGTTCATATGCTACTGAGAAGAGGAAAGACAGCCTTGCTAGCATGTGTGATGAGAGGGCTAGGATGTTGCAGGACCAGTTTAATGTGAGCATGAATCATGTCCAAGCTATGTCTATTCTCATTTCTACCTTTCATCATGGCAAGGACCCCTCTGCAATTGACCAGGTTAGTCACCGACCAATTCTTTCATTTTTTGTTAGAATAGCTAACCTGTATACCACCCCGAATCATTCACGATCAATTAGTATTTCATGATTGAGTGGAATTCTTTGTTATGTTTTTCTTTTGTTGCAAACAGCTTTATGGATCAAAGTTCAATTTGTGATTTGAGTGATCATAGAACTCAGGTTCTTGTAGCGATGTCAATCATTTAGCTGCTCTCTGAGTTATTACCATTGCATCAATAGATGATGATAAACAGAATATGTCAATCATCAGAACTTGTTCTTGAAGAGTATTTTTGAGTTTGCCTTAGTGCGAACAACTTTTTGGTGGGTTTTTTTTTTCAACACTTCCCCTGTTCGGACTGTGGTAGTATATTCATTTCAACTGTTGTCAAATTGGCTGATTCAAAATTTTGGTTTTCAATTTAATCGAACATATGCAACTTCAAAGCTGGTAGCTTGAAAGTGCAATCTTGGTGAAGACTCAAATTATCTGATTTGGGCAAGAATGAAGAGTAGTGCCATCTTTCTTCATGTTTGCTACCTGTTTAAGAGGAAACTGCTTACTCCTGTTTCTCCATTTTGGTTTATGCCATAGATCCACATTGCCATATTTATTTCCTGATAATAACATGAACCGTTGTGCAGAAAACATTTGCACGATATACTTACAGAACGGCTTTTGAGAGGCCTCTCACCAGTGGGGTGGCATATGCAGCGAGAGTTCTTCACTCTGAAAGAGAACGGTTTGAGAAGCAGCAAGGTTGGACAATCAAGAGGATGGATTTCCTTGAACAAAACCCTGTTCATAAGAATGATTATACTGTCGAGAACCACGAGCCTTCTCCCATTCAGGAGGAATATGCTCCTGTTATCTTTGCTCAGGACACTATTTCACATGTGGTTTCTTTGGATATGCTTTCTGGAAAGGTCAGTTCATTGGTTCTAACTTGGCATGTCATACATGTTTTGCCTGATTGTTCAATGGTTCTTCTTGCAACTCAAGTTAAGAATTTTAGTCTGAAATGATGTTTCATGATATCATGGAAGACCTGATATAAGGTAGAGGACAATGGTGTTGTCATGTCCTCGTAGTTGATCCCATGTAATGAGATAAAGTTTTGGTTTGTTGTTGTTGTTGCTGCTGCTGCTGCTGCTGAGGCCATTTATGACCATTTAATTGTTTATTTTCCAACAACTTCTTATTGGGGCTTCTTTTTTTTTCGACAGGAAGATCGAGAAAACGTTTTACGTGCTAGAGCTTCAGGAAAAGGGGTTCTCACAGCGCCTTTCCCGTTGCTCAAGACAAATCGCCTTGGAGTCATTTTGACCTTTGCTGTCTATAAGGCAGATCTTCCTTCGAATGCCACTCCTAATGAACGGATCCAAGCTACCAATGGGTATGTTATCATTCAGTCATCAACTGTTTTAGTTTCCTTGATATTACATAACAACCAATTTCCTAGAAATAATTGAGATGAAAAACTTTAGCACAGAAGTTGTGATCCTTAAGAGGGACTTTTTCTGAATGATGTCAAACTCTTGGTAGTTGGTTGTGCTCACTTGGTGTGAATGGAATAAAAGAATAATTGATATTCAGTTGCCAGACACTTAATCTTATTCCTTTGTAGCAAATTGCAATCATTCCTGCATGTCCCCTAGTTGACACAAGGAGAATCCCGGCTGCCAAGTTCAGAAAATATTGGAAAACTTAACGTAACCAAATGATCAAGCAAAAAGTAAGCTAAAAACTATAAGCAACTCTTGAAATTTCAGTTACATCTGAGCAGGTATCTTGGTGGAGTCTTCGACATTGAATCACTTGTCGAAAAATTGCTTCAGCAGCTAGCGAGCAAACAGACGATCCTTGTCAATGTGTATGACACAACTAATTTCTCTCAGCCAATCAGCATGTATGGTTCAGATGAATCAGGTGATAAATTAAATCATGTTAGTCCCCTCAATTTCGGCGATCCATTCAGAAGGCATGAGATGCGTTGCAGGTGATCCTAGGATATGTTATTATGCATGATGTTTCTTTCCATGATTCTATGCTGGCAATCATTTAAAAGAAGTGTTATATCTTGGTAGGTTCAAGCAAAAGCCTCCCTGGCCATGGCTTGCTATTACCACTTCTGTAGGGATACTTGTGATTGCATTGCTCATTGGTCATATATTCCATGCTACGGCAAAACGAATTGCCAAGGTTGAGGATGATTACCAGGAGATGATGGAGCTTAAAAAAAGGGCAGAAGCTGCTGATATAGCGAAATCCCAGGTCTCTAGTTTGCTTTGTGTATTGCGTATGAAGTATACCCCTATTTATGCATGAATTTTCAGCATGGACTCTAGAATGTTTTTGCTTTCTGGGAGTTGCGAACAATTCTGCGTGCATCATGGGAGATGCCTGGTCTTAGGGGCCGGCTTCCTGGATGAAATAACTGCTCACTAGTTAGTTGGGGTACGAGGGCCCTATTTTGAGACATGCTGAGAAAAAGGGTGGTTTGCTAATGCAACGGATCTTTTTCTTTTTATATAGATTGATAAATAGAGAGTGCGTGATGTGAAAGTAATAGCCTTATGTTATGGCAGCTCCCTGACTTAGAGCCTTTACGCTACACCTCTACGGTGATGTGATTTGAGTATGAAATTTGTCTGTGCCTGTTCTCCCAGGTAAAAAGTGAACGGCCGTTTATTTTTATATAATTATTTTTCATAAACTAGTATTTTGCGTGAACATCTTCATCTTGCCATGTTTTTCATTTTACTAGTAGAATGTAGGGCCTTAACTGATTGATGGTTTCTTCTTCTACAGTTTCTTGCCACTGTTTCACATGAGATCAGGACTCCCATGAATGGTGTTCTTGGTAATTTCTTTTCTCATTCTTATATTTTTGTGCAAATAAGTTCTTTCTGTCGTGATGTACATGACAGATTGGAATGGCTCCGTCGTATTCATGTAGCCGATCCTACTTGATAGGATAAAGGCTTGTTGTTGAAGTTCTTTCTGTCGTGATAAGGAGAAAAGTAGTGTTCGTAATAGCTCTTGGTTACTGAAAGCATCTAGCGAGGCAGATTTTGGAGGGTAAAGGTGCTGAAAATTAACTTGTGTTCAGGAATGTTGGATATGCTGATGGATACTAGTTTGGATGTCACTCAACAAGATTATGTGAGGACAGCTCAAGCTAGCGGAAAAGCGCTAGTTTCTCTGATTAACGAGGTTCTCGACCAGGCAAAGATAGAGTCCGGAAAACTCGAACTGGAGGCTGTTGCATTCAATCTGAGGGCTGTACTAGATGATGTATTATCCCTATTTTCGGGGAAATCTCAAGAAAAAGGTGTTGAGGTAAGTGTTTCTTCAGGGTGACTTTCCTTGCCTCTATTTGTTCATGACATTCCCCATTCTTATGAATCAATACAATTGTTGTTGGTTTGTTCAATCAAAGGGTACTCTAATGATATGGAAACTTCTACTGCTCTTTTGCATTGGATTTGAAATATTGATGGTTATTGTACTATGGGTCGTAGGAATTAGTGCTTTTTCGTGATTCTGACTAGAAATGTCTCTCTTGTTATGAAACTAGACATTATTCATGATAACTAATGGCAACTTTACTTGCGGATTTGGCGTCTTCAGTTGGCAGTCTACATCTCCGATAAGGTGCCGGAGGTGCTCATAGGTGATCCAGGAAGATTTCGTCAAATCATAACAAATCTCATGGGGAACTCCATCAAAGTAAGTGTAACTTGTGATTCTTCTAATCTCATAAAAAAGGATGGGAAGAGCCCTCAAATTTAATTGCTTACGTTGATTGGTTCAGAATATTAATCTTATCATTCTACAGGGACGAGCTTAACTTATAGCCAGGTCAGACATTTTTATCAAATATGTCTCATACATAGGTTCAGTTCTCGATGGAAACAATTTCTTAGCTTGTGAGATAAGTTTGTATACTGCCGCCTCTTTCGAACTTTGCTCTAACGGAAGCTTTTGACATTGGGTGAGTTTAATTGAGTTGTATCCTAAGTGGACCTTGCATGAATTCGGCATGCTGGTTTGATCAGTGGATATTGCAATATAGCCCCTTAGTGTGCCAAGAGGAGTAGATTTCCGAGAAATGATAGGGACATGTTATGCTTTTCAAGAACATCTTTGTGACAGGATTGATTAGGAGGTATTTTCACAATCACCTGGTTTTATGAGTTCATAGTAGGAATATACTTGATGTTAGCCATAATTCCAATATAAAGGAGTTCTTAGTACCACGGATCCTAACATTTATGGAAATGTGAAGACCTGTTTTTTCATGTTCCTTTCAAGTGTCAGCATCTAATTTGTGCGTCTTCTGTGTTCATAGTTCACAGAAAAAGGGCACATTTTCGTGACCGTCCACCTTGTCCAGGAAGTGAGGGACCAAATGGAGGCAGAAGAAGAATTTTCTTCGAAGAACACATTAAGTGGATTCCCTGTTGCAGACAGACGTTTGAGTTGGTCGAAATTCAAGACTTTCTCTCAGGCTGGAAGTGTAGCCCTTCCTTCACTCTTCACGTCCAACCTCATCAACCTTATAGTATCGGTGGAGGATACCGGTGTCGGAATCCCATTAGACGCTCAATCTCGCATCTTCACTCCTTTCATGCAGGTGGGACCGTCCATTTCACGCATACATGGAGGCACTGGAATAGGCCTGAGCATAAGCAAGTGCTTAGTTGCACTGATGAATGGCGAGATTGGGTTCTCCAGCATGCCAAAGATTGGATCCACGTTCACTTTCGCAGCAGTATTAACGAATGGATGCGGCACCGCTGATGAGTTGAAAACCCAACAAATTAGCAACCAATCATGCTCAGCATTGTCAGAGTTCCATGGAATGATGGCATTGGTCATTGATCCTAGAGCAGTAAGAGTCAAGGTATCAGGATACCATATCCAGCGGCTGGGCATAAACGTCGAAGTAACTTCGGATTTTTGTCAAGGGCTCACCATCATACGCATGAGGGACACGAACGTCAATATGATCCTTGTGGAGCAGGAAGTATGGGACACGGATTTGAGTTCTTCAGCACACTTTGTGGACCAGCTGATGAACATCAGTGGGGTCTCTCCTCCCAAGATTTTTGTATTGACTAATTCAATCAGCTCGACCCGAGCTAGTGCTGTTGCTTGTGGTGAGCATACTCCACCAATGATCTTGAAACCTTTGAGAGCGAGCATGCTGGCTGCGTCGCTGCAGCGCGCAATGGGTGTTGGAAACAAAGTGAATTGTCGGAACGGCATGCTACCTGGTTCTTCCCTGAGGAATCTTCTGCTGGGGAGGAAGATCCTTGTTGTTGACGACAATAATGTGAATCTTAGAGTAGCTGCCGGTGCTTTGAGAAAGTATGGAGCTGATGTCGTTTGTGCAGATAGCGGGAAGAAGGCTGTCTCCCTGCTTAAGCCACCTCACAAGTTTGATGCCTGCTTCATGGACATCCAGATGCCGGAGATGGATGGGTATGCATTTCTTTGATGGTATCTCGTTCTTCTACAGTTACTTGTAAATGTGAAGTCACTTTGCATTTATTTTAGCTTTTTGGATTCGCCCAGATGGGTAAAAGGTGCTCTTGGGTGCATATACTGTTTCAACAAAAGTGAAGAAGGCGGCTAGGCAGTTACCCAGATTTGTCTTCTTTTCCCCCCTTTTTGTGTGTTCTATAAAAATAATTTGGTCTATAACAATATATTTCGACCTTGGAACTTGGATTCGCAACTCTCTCTCTCTCTCTCTCTCTCTCTCTGTGTTGAGGTACATACTGATTTCGTGTTGAACCAGCTTCGCCAGCATGCACTTTCATGGCTAAAGGGAGTGCAAAAACTTATTGCTTAGACAGTAGACTATTGTTTCCGAGTTGTTCTAACCTTGCTCATCTCATCACTTTCACAGGTTTGAAGCCACCATGAGAATACGTGCAATCGAACAGGAAACAAATGACCGCATTCAGAGGGGAGATGAATCTGCTACAGCTTACGATAACATTTCGAGCTGGCATGCCCCAATCTTAGCCATGACAGCAGACGTCATCCAAGCCACACACGAGCAGTGTCTCAAGTGTAGGATGAATGGGTATGTATCAAAACCGTTTGAAGCTGAGCAACTGTATCGGGAAGTCTCACGTTTTTTTCCAGACAAGCCCCCATCAAAATAAGTAGCCTAGTAGTTGCTTGTGGCAGAAAGGTTGAAGGTTTTTTGCCAACTCGGATCGCCATCTGTTTCCTTATTCACACACAATTTTGCACCAAAGGCCAGTTGCTTTCGTCAAAACTGCGTCCTCTGAAGTAAGCCCTATTCTTGAACTGCAGAAGTATATATATGATGCTTTTCTGTCCAGTGTACAGCCAGGCCATATTTCTGCATTAGACAACTGAATAGTCTGCCTTTCGCGCTCTGTCCGGGTATGCATAGGGTTCTCTTTGCCTCCAACAACAGAATAAAGAGTGCGCTTCGGTGCATACCTACTGTCTTCCCGCCAAATAAGGATCTATGCTAGCCTGACTTGGCTGCCGGTTGGTTACATGAAATAATAGGGGGAATGGTCTGGTCGTACCTGTGGTAATGCTGTAAATGATTCAATGTCGATATCTTCATCTCAAATGTACATTAACCGCTGACTTGTCACCAATTCTCGTAAATATTATTGTACATCTCATCCTATGCAGACATTTCCATGTTCTCACATCATCCATGATGAGATTTTTCTTCCATAACATGATGTATGGGTGGCATGATGTATATGTTACTTCCATAACTAAGCAGCCACCAATTGTTGGTCACTCAACTGCTGCATGATGTATATGTTACTTCCATAACATGGGTGGCATGTAATAGACTGCTTAAAGCATGACATCCTGATCATAGCTATTAGAACCGGGCTGACCCAGCCATCAAAATTTTAAAAATATTCTACCTTTCTAAATAAAATTTGTATTTATATGAGGTTTATGATTCTGTATTTGATCAAATATTATAATATTGTCCTAGATCGGCTTCTCTTTGTTCTTACAAGTAATTAATAAACAAAAAAAAAACAGATAAAGAAGTATTAGAAGAGTTATTTTTTTATGTAATATTATTAAGAACAAATAATTTACAATATGTACGCACTACTGAGTTTCAATCATTACAAATACCTTTGAACTCGCAGTCATGCGTATTTGACAAATCTGAATTGCTAGAACAAAAATGTTAAATGCACTCTTTTTTATACTATTTCGATGTATGGAAAGACTAAGAATCATCTAAGGCCATAGTTTCGTGATAACAAATCAAACAAAGAAAATCAGAAGTTCATCAACCCTTTATATCAGTTACTTCCTTCACTGAAAACAACTTGGTTTGACCCTGATCAAATGCATTATAGAGCATCAGATATTCATTCAGTCGAGACTATTCCAAAAATGACATTGGCTGATCTATCAACGACAGGCCTATCGAATAATTCCACATTCACAATCAGCATCAAGGAGTAAAGATGATGAAATCCTGGAATCGTGCAGGACCCAAAAACATTAAGCCAAATGCTGGACATCATATAGACGCCGATAAGCCAGACGGAAAATCAAGACTCAAAAAAGCTGGGAGCCAAAACATTTAACGATGTCAGTGTGACGGTGAAAGAAGATAACGGCATATCCGTAGCTGAACCAAACATCAAGCCCAGCAACCACAATGCCAAATCTACGACGCTTCACCAGTGCACTATCATTCTAATCGTAAAAGTAGATAACTATTGAGCCATATTTATATGAAAGCTCGATAAATGCCAACGGAATTTTTCACGATACAAGAAACTAACGTGAAGCCGAACCGATTCACAACAGCATGAGTAGCCTTTATAAACACCCTCTTCCACCAGTACACACTTATATCGTTCACCATCACATGAACTTGCACAATACAACATAAATTTCAAGCAACCAAAATGATCCTCAATTAAACAAAAACGAGAAAAGCAAAATCAACATATTCCGTACAGTGCAAACAGAACAATGATATACATATTGGTACTCGTTTCAAAACGAAGCAGACGCTGTCACACTAGTTACAATCATATAGCGAACTGAAGATCACCGGATTCGAGATTAGCTGCAATCTCATCGAGCTGTTTCTTGACGCTCATGTCGATGAAATTGGATCCAGTTTTCCCATACTTGATCGTGAGTCCGGCTAGCAAAGAATCATCGATCACGGTCTTCACCCTGATATTCTTGGCTCCAGTCAGCTGCTGAATCCCCTTAGCAATCTGCGCCAAATGCTGGTTCTCCAATTCCACCACCGACGACACCACCGCCACCTCGGTCCCCGTCAAATCATC
>JAOVYX010015390.1:0-28038 GCA_035668315.1 Drosera spatulata
CATTTGACGTTTGCGACTAAAATTCTTGATTTAGCGACTAAAAACCTTAGTCGCCTGTTTGGTTGATTTTTGTAGTGCTCCATCCATAAATACTCACCTTAAGGTTACTCGTTCAAAGAATAATATTTTTAAACCCAAGCAACTCAATTCCACCACAACCAAACATCCCTTAGCTGATTCAGTGGAACCAACGTGTGTTACTCAGGCTCTTCGTGATCCTAACTGGTGAGCTGCCGTGGCCGACGAGTTCAATGCATTGGTTCATAATGGTACTTGGGAACTAACCCCGTTTAAGTCCTCCATGAATGTTGTTGGATGCAGGTGTGTGTATCGTATCAAGCGACATCCTGATGGTACCATAGAGCGCTATAAAGCTTGAGTTGTCGTGAAGGGTTTTCACCAGCGTCCTGGTAAAGATTACAAGGAGACCTTTAGCCACGCGATCAAACCGACCACTGTTCGTATTATTTTGTCGCTGGCTATTACTCATGGATGGTCTCTTCGCCAATTAGCTGTCAACAATGTATTCTTACAAGGAGACTTGGCTGAAACTGTCTATATGCAACAACTACCCGGATTTATCGACAAAGATTAACCTACTCATATCTGCAGGCTTCGTAAAGCAATCTATAGTTTAAAGCAAGCCCCTCGTTCTTGCTATATTGCTCTTAGTTCCTTTCTTCTTCAGCAACAATTCCGACAATCCACTTCAGATTCCTCGCTCTTCATATTCAATCGGAATGGCACTTGAAGGCTATTTTCGGGAAACTTTGTGAAGGCTATTTTCGGGATTATAGATGTTCTCTCCCGTCGTTTCTCTGTCAAAGACTTGGGATACCTGCATTATTTTCTGGGCATTGAAGTCTTGCCAACAAAGCATGGGTTTCTTCTGTCCCAACATAAATACATTCGTGAGCTTCTTATTCGTTATCACATGGATGAAGCCAAAACTACTTTGCACTCCTATGACTACAGGGCCTCCATTATCGCAGCATGATGGAGCTATTCTTGGTGACGTTACAACTTACCTCAGTTTAATTGGCGCACTTCAATACCTTGTGATAACCCGCCCTGATATTTCTTGTACAGTCAATAAGCTTTCACAGTTTATGCATCAACCCACTGAACTCCATTGGGCAGCCGTGAAACGCCTAGTTGGGTATCTTAAAGGTACCATTTTTCATGGTATTCAGCTTGTTCATAATACAACTTATTCGTTCTGATGTGTGTGTAAACGCACGTATTTTATTTATATTAAACCTATTGTTTTGTCATATTTGAGTTCTTTATTTCATGTTTTTACTTTATGTTTTTGGACTTGGATATGTTGTTTGCATGTTTTCATCGTAGATTTGATTGAGAAGAGCAACTTTTGGCAATTCGTGAAAAATGGACGAAAATGCTTGAAGATGGTCGTGATGAAGTGTAATTATTTGGCGATCACTCACGTTGATTTCGACGATTTCTGGTGATACTCACATGTAAAGGATGATGATGTTAATGTTCAAAGACGTTTGGAGCTGTTTCGGAGCTAAACCGATGCTTTTGAAGCTTATTTGAGCGAAGATGATTTATAAAGGCTAAATGAAGCATAGATGATGATTTAAGGCCATTTTGAGGGTTCAAATGATGTCATTTCAAGTATTTTATGATGATATAAGGACTACATAAGGTATACCATCGATCAGGATATAGTACGGAGCGAAAAATGATTTTTTTGGTGATTTTCTGGACTGTAACGACTGTTACACCCCTTGTAACGACCGTTATAGTCATAAAACTCGAAGTTTTGATCGGCCAAGCAGTGTAACGACCGTTATAGGGCATCTGTAACGGTCATTTCGCAGGTCAAATGTCCAAATTCATCTTATTTCGTTCAAATTTCGAATTGTATTTGGATTTTCTATAAATACCCGTGTATTTTCTTCATTTTTGAGGAGATTAGGGTCATTTTGCAGTACCTTTCGGCCACCTTTGTCCTCTCAAAATCCTAGTTTAGATTATTATTTTCTACTCTTTTGGAGACCGGATCTTGGTGTAATGCTTTGGATCTCTTCAATTCGTCATTGTAGCTTCGTTCTTCAACGTTGTATTATCTTTCTGTCTCTGTTTATTTATATTTATGGTTGTGATGATGCATGTAATGAAGATGCATGTGATGATGATTGATTTAATGATAGAGTAATTATATAGAAGGGATAGATTAATGAAATTCTAGCTAATACGGATCATGAGATGAATTAGATCACCAAAACCACTTTCGTATGTTAAGATTGATGCATGAAATCTGACTTTAATCCATTATATGTTATGAAATTAAATAGCTTGATCACCTATTGATGACATAATCTAACTATTAATCACGCTAAGTGATTATATTGGTAGCAAAATAACAATTCATGATTTAATCTCATTATCATGACGTTATGATTGACTATATGTGAACCCATATAATTTAAGCTCATTGCTATTAATGTTCAGGTTTGGCATATTCTCTTATTTTCATTCAGTTTATTTATTTTTAACATATACAAACTCATCGGTATATTAGGGATAGATAGATTAGGTTAGTTATACAAGCTCATTGGTAATTAACAATCTACCGAATGTGATACTTTATGTTGAAAGGTATCACGGCCAAACCTATCTAAATAAAGAATCCATATGATATTCATTCATGATTGAACCTAAAAAAGGTAGAATATAGTTAATCGACTTCCCTATATTTTTATCACATAAGAAAACACCTCAATCAATTTCTTCCATAAGTTTAGATTATTTTAGTTTAAATTTAGTCATTTAATTAGTTTCATCAGTAAAAACACAAAACTTAGTTTCATCATTTAATTAGTTTAGATTATCTTATTTTTTATATTTATAATAGTTCTTTATAATGACTGAAAAAGAAGAATTAATAATATTATGATCGTCCCTGTGGATTCGAACCTTACTTCCACTATTATATTATTTTAAATATTTTTAGAGTGTAAGTGAGTGCATATAAATTTTAATTTGACGTGCCTACGACAGCACGTATCAAATTTTTAGTCAATATTATCGGGGATGGTAACGTTGTGTCAATATCTTTTATTCAATTTTTAGTCACACGAAGTTCTGTTATTTTTCTAAAAATTATTTTGTTTTTTTTATTGTATTTTAGTTTTTTTAATTAAAAGTAAATTAATATACATTTTTTGTGAGACTGTTGTTTTTTGAATTGATTTTTAATTAAGTTTTACTATAACTTATAATTATCAATCTTATGATAATATGAATAATCAATATGATGATAATTTGACTTCTTCAAAGATAGCTAAACTTGAAAAACTGATTATTCTATTGTGCAATAATATGAATAGCAATGGATCATGTGGAAATTACTTTAATGGGGAAAATCAAACAAACAATTTCCCATCTTTTTCATCCTATGCATATTCCAATCAAATTAATATGTTTCTATTATTATCACAACCATAATGTAGATATAATGTTTATTATAACTATTATAATGGTGGGTGGTTAGATCATTAAAATTATTATGAGGGTTATCAAAATTTTAATTCTTTAATACTAAATAATTATTTTGACTTTTAACAAGGTCAGCCCTCAAGACTATACACTCTATATTCCATTTCTATGTCTTTAGAAGAAATGATTAAAATAATAGAGCATAATCAATGTATTATTCAAGAAAAAACTAGGATTTTAAATGAAAAAATGGAAGTTAATATCCTTAAAGTACAAAGTCAAGATGACCAATTAAAATCTATACCATTTCTAGTTGAAACTTCAATGCTTACCAATTCATTCAATGAATTTGAATCACGAGAAGATGAGAATTTAATCTTATTTAAAAAAAGATGAAGAATTATCTAAAATTGAGAGTTCTAATCAAATTCGATTTGAGGATGATTTGAACGAAGATTTTGATTTATCTTACGAATATTTTATTGAGAAGTATGATAATAATGTACAAATAGAAGGTAAATGTGAACTTTCTAGTGACGATATTAATATTGATGTTTTGAAAAATGCATTGAATTCATTACATGAATTGACTAACTCAATTGCTTCAAGTTCAACTTATTCTCAAGAAAATATATCTAACATCGAAATATTAAAAAAATCGAATCAATCAACTTACTCTTAAAATGAGTGAATTAAAAGCTCTACCTTTCAATGAAATTGAAATTGAATTTGATAAATCACAAATACAAGAAAATCTAATGATGAAGAAACATTGGAAGTAGAGAGTTTAGGATGAAATGAGACATAAGATGAGTTGGGAGAAGAAATTTTAGAGATAGAATTTGATGAAGTGAAGGAAATTTTTTTTGAAGTTGACTATGATGAATTTGATGATGTAAACTTGAAAATGAATATTGATGAAACTTGTTTTGATGGTCAATATATTACACTTGATGATTTGTGAAATTGAAAAAATATTTGTATTCTTATGATGATGTTAGAGCAACATGATTCTTAGTTAGAAATGCCTAATATTGAGAAGAAAGAGTCGTTGTTTGTTTTGAATGTTCCTATTAATGAATTTGAAATTGATCAGTCTCATTCAAATATTTCATTTTCTGAAAATCTTCTTTGTTTAGATGTTTTTCATGATCATAAGGAAGATTTTGATATTTCATGCTTTAGTTTATTTCCTTATATATCCAAATATTTTTGAAATCATAATTTGAGAAAATAGGATTTGACTAATCATTTTGAGAAAATAAGATTTGAAAAATATAAAACGTAAGAAGAAGAAGGTTTTATCTTGGTTTCCACAACAATTCAGATAACATTTAAGAGTCGGGCTGCAAGCTCTAAACCAAACGTTTCGTGGGAGGTAACCCAAGTTTTTAGTTTTCTTTAAGTGCAATAAGTGAGTGTTTTTTTTCCCCATTTTAAGGAGTTTGTTTTCTTTTTAATAAATTCGTCGGGCATGTTATATCTTCGAAAACTCTTTGAACAGTTTATAAATGATACATTTTCAGTGTTTAAAACGAGTTTTATGCATTATGAATCGTTACGGAGATTTGAGAAGTTTAAATTCTTATTTCTTGGAGTGTAACGACCATTACGACTCTTGTAATAGCCCTTACGTCTTTGTTGTAATTCATTTATGTCATTTTTCATCCTGATTCATTCTATTTTGCATATTTATTCATTCTAATCATATATTCTCTCGATTAAATACTTCAAAACACTAAATGCTTGTTATGGAAATTGATAGAATGAGTGTGCAATAATGTTTTTTATTTATTACATGTTATTTTTCACTCGATGCTTTGATGTATTTTGTGAAAATATATACAGGATTGAACATATGATTCATTGGGCATTTCACAAACATGTTGAGCATAAGGAGCAAGATTAGTGTATTTTGAAGGAATCAGCAGCTATCGACAAAATTTCACCTCTACCCAATGAGTTTCTATTTTATTTTTATATCCTTATTGTATTTCACTTCTTATTCTTAAATATTAAGGACAACATTGAATTTGGCTTGAGGGGTGGATGGACGAGTAGGGTCTTTTCTTTTGTTTTAAGTTATTTGTCATAAAAAAAATTTTACAACAAAAAAAAAAAAATAACTAAAAAATTTAAAACAAAAAAATGAAAATAGAAAAATAAAAATTGAAACAAAAAATTAGTGAAATCTACACCTTTCCAAAACTATTCCAAAAAAACTACCTATGGCATTTTATTTACCCAAACATACAACTTATAAAAAAAACAAAAAGAAACTGACAACTTTTGAATTTTCAAACCGTTGCAATAACTTTCTCTTTTTCTTTTTCAAACCTGTATATTTTCTTCTCCACAAATCATCGAATTCACCATCATTGTCATCATCATTGAAGAATCGTACGGGATTGGAACAGTGATCAAGGTCGATTTCTCAAACTTTCATTCATCATTGTGGTTGTTTTTGGATTAACGGCAAGGTGATTATCATTTGTCGATATGGATTGATATCAAGGTCATTTGTAGTGAATGTCGATTTCGGATATGTTGATTTCGTTGAAAAGGAACAAAATTGATTCCAAATCGATCCAGCTCTTGATTTGAATTTGTATTATTCGATTCCAGATCATGATCGTTGCTTGTTGAGGGATGGAGAGGATTTGACCACGCTGTTTGAGGTTTCTAAATGCCTTGCTTTGGCATCAATCAATGTTAATGTCGAATGCAATATCAATTTGGAAGGGATAGGTGGTTGGTTGGTGTAACGCCACGACAGTTTTATATCTTATAAACATGTGACGTCACTGTTGCTATAGACAGGAGTCCACAGCTAGGCAAATTCACAACAGGGTTCACATAAAAGAATATAAGAGAAAGCAATTATTACAACCATCCCTAGTAGGGCCTTAAGGCTCAGATACTGTCATACATTCTAAATAATACATATAATGCAAGAGAATCCTCATCCAAGTGTAACTACTCGGATGCCTCGTCCTCCTCACCTGAACCTACACAAGAAACAAATCAAGAAAACAGAAAACCCATGAGTAAAGATTCTCTTAGTAGACCCCGGGTATTGCCATAGGTTGAAAGTCACGTGCTATGACCCTGACACCTACTATGGCACGTCACACTTGACAGTATATTAAAACCCCCTTTTTGTTATCATTGTTGTTTGACCTCGACATTCTATCATTCTTTTATTTACGACCCCATCATGTTCTATACCGTCATGCTTCCCAATCACTATTATTTTCTATCACTGTAGCACGTGTTATAGCGATATAAACTTTCACGTTTAGACCCCACCACCGAAAGACAGAGAATACTTTTTCCGTTCTTTTTTCCAAATGCGACTAGAGAACCATCGAAGGGGCATCCGTCCCTTACTAATGTGACCATAAAACCATAGAAGGGGTATCCGCCCCTTACTAATGCGACCAGAGAACCATCGAAGGGGCATCCGTCCCTTACCAATGCGACCAGAATCTGAAAGGAAGAAAACTAACCTTCTTCCTCCCTAAGCAATATCCTGTTAGTTCGTATTCTCGTAATTCATTTATGATTTCATTATAATATGTACACTCTTAATTCTAATTACGCTCGTATTTTTCTTTTTTTTTTTTAACGATATTGGGCTACGATATATTTTCTCGTCCCGAGAGGTTATTTAATATTATTAACACGTAATCTAGCGTATTTACTCTCCTAGAACTGAGTGTAGGGTATAACATTGTATAAATACTTAAATTGGATCGTTTCGGACAATCAAGTCATGGCCGCGACAGGCTTAGTCACGGCCGCGACAATCAAGTCATGGCCGCGACCAAGCATGGCCGCACCGTCGCGCCCGCGAATGGGTTCGTCACGCCCGGGACTCGCCTGGTCGTGCCCACGATGGGCTTGCTCATGCCCGCGACAGGCTGCGTCTTGCATTCCAGAATTAGCCGCTACTTCCCTACGCGCGCAATAATCACCTCATCGCGCTTTCGGCGGTATACTACCAGTCAACACAATCCATCATAGATCTCACATGGGTATTCGGAGTAGGTTGGGTTACCTTTGATGCGTGAAAATCCTAAATCATGTCGAAACCCGAGAATCGAAACTTCACACTATCGGGCTACGACCGGGCCTGTCGGCTCGCTGCCGGGCTGCAACTTGTCTGGGGATGTCGTTGGGCTACTCTCCGGTGGCTCCTGGCGGGCGTGGCTGGGGCGGTGCGGTGGTGGGGCTGATGGTGGCGGTGGCAGGGAGGTGGTTGGGGAGGATTCAGTGGAAGAGAAGAGGGAGAGAAGCGGGGTTGGGGAAAAGGGAAAGGGAGAACGGAAAGGATAAGGGAGGGGATAGGGTGCACGTGGCAGCTCGCGATTGGTCGGATTGGGATAGTTTCGGATTTTCTTATCCTTTAGAAATACATTTCGTAAAAATCTTTTTGCTAATCATCGAAGTAATTACATCAAAATTTTCAGAATTTTGTTACGATTTCATATTTATAGTTAACATGACATCCTGAAAAACTAATTTTTCTCGATTTATTACAGTTGTATTCTATCATTAGATGTCAGAAACCAAACAGTGCGCCTTCACGATGATTCAGAGCACCAGAATATTGGACTCATGACACTAAGCCAAACAGTGCGCTCGTTATGTGAAACAGAGCGTCAAAGTAAAATCACCGTTTATCAAACATCCAATATACATTCCAGCAGTGATGTTGATCACTTCTTAAGGAATGATGATTTTGCTGATGATGTGGTTACTGAGTGCATCAGTTGGAAGGCGGATCGCTTAGGAATGTCCAACCTTCAAATTGTGTAACACAGTGGTCTAATTTAATACAGAACGTGGGACAAGCTTTTCAAGGAGGAGTGAAACATTTTAGGAAGTCGCTCACGCCGTATGCTAGGCTTTAAATACAATATAAAGAGGAATGACAAGGAGCGGGTACATGCCATTTGTGCATTCAAAGGGATTGGTTGCGAATGGTTTATTAAGGCATCATTGTGTACATACAATGAATATTTTTACATCAGGAAGCTGAATAACACATACACCTGTGGACAGTTGTTTTTTTCGGAGTGTTATGTGAGGAGTATAAAGTCAGAATGGTTAGCCGAGGCTGTATGAGAAATGGTGCGTCGTGACCCGCATGTAGTAAGCAACCAGCTCAGCAATCACTTCCAATCTAACTATGGATTGGATTTGACATATCAGAGATCCTGGAATATCCTACAAAAGGCAAAAATGATGGTTAACGAAGATTGTACGGAGTCTTTTGCCCAGCTTAAGCCATATGTTGAAGCTCTTTCAAGAACAAATCAAGGAAGCCGAATAACCCTAGATGTAGATGATGAAATGAACAGTAACGAATTTTTATAATTTGATCGAAAAATTCCAAAAAATAGGAGGAAAATGCGTCGTTGATTTTCTGGAATCTTTGATGCCATACGAAAGGTGGGCAATCAGTTTTGCTGCTGGGTGTCACTACGGTGAGATGACAACCAATGCACCAGAATCATTTAATGCTTGGCTTTTAGGTGTGCGTGAACTTCCGTTAACCCAGATTGTGGATCAGATCCGCATCAAACTAATGGAGTGGTTCTGTGATCGTCGAAAAGATGCTGAAGGGTGGAATGACGTGTTATGTCTGAGGATGCTGGACACTTTGAACAAATTATCCAGAACATCCCGTACTTACAAGGTTAATAAATCATCAGACCAGATCATTGACATGATGATCATGCCCACAGCTTCAGTTAATGTCAGAAAAAAAGACTTGTTCGTGTCGTATGTGGCAGACAAATGGCTTTCCATGTTTGCACGTGGTTTGCATAATTGGTAAGTATACTTTTTCGATTAACAGTATGATAGATGATTATTTCTCTATTTTAAGTTATAGGGAAAGTTATGAGACAGTGATCCATCCTGTACCTTCATCGATTATCGACCAAATTCTAACGACCACAGTTATAGAAATCGCTCCACCATGTTTAGGTAGGCCTAAAATGCGACGTATTTTGTCCAGTGGTGAGGAAACAAGGGGCGTTAAGTGCATAAGGTGTCACAAATTCAGACATCACAACAGAAAAACTTGTCGTGAGCCCATTGTGTGATTTTTTCATGTTTTTAATATGTAATGTGTCTGTACACCTTTCAAACAATGTAACGTTTCTTTCAATTTCGTTTCATTAAATACCATAAACAATTGTAGAATTTACGCTTTTTCCAGTTCTTTTCTTGCTGTTTGTATTGTTCAAAAATTTTCCATTCTTACACATGCGCTCTATTTCATGAAAACAGAGCGCATCATTAAATGAAATAGAGCGACATATTCAGTTTTAAGCACTTGAGTATTTATAACATACAAACAATGTAAAGATTGTATGTATTTTAATTAATCACATCAAAGGAAATAAACCCCCATTTTTTAAAATTTAATCTCAATACGTACTGATCAAACATGGGTTTGACAAAAGGCGACTGTTTTTTTTAATACTTTTACTCTGTTTCAAAAAAACAGATGGAAAATACAGAGCTCCAGATGTGATTAATCGGAAGAACAGAGCTCCAGATGGAAAAAACAAAGATGATTATTAATTTAATAAACCATAAATAAGTATACTAAAACAAACAGGAAATACAACGTAATACATACAATTCACAGGCATATATTAACAACAGATCCAAGCTCATGGTCTTTAATTAAAATGGCGACCATCCTTGCCCTGAACCTTCGAATACATCTAGAGTTGTAGATTTGGGAATATCCTCGCCGTTTGCAATTAGCTCAATCAATTGACACACATGCAAACAGTCCAGGTTTTGCTGTGTAGGAGTGTTCTTGTTGATGATTACAGTTTCTTTTTTCCCTGGTTTGCTGCATTCCATCTACTTAACCAAATCTTTTAGAAAATTTTGGACATAATCAACCTACACAATTAACAGAAAATATGAGAACATTATATTCTATATGGGTCAACCAAACAACAAAAACAAATCAAACAGTAGTTTCGTATGTGATCTTACTATTATTTGAGCATCCCTTCCATATGCAGCTTTTTTTGTCCTCTTTGAGTTGTGATGTGTCCATGTGTTATATCAAAAGCCAACAAAATCCAATGGAAGGGAGACAAACCCTTCGGGGCGGCTCTAGTTGAGTCCATGGGGAACAGGTGCCACTTGCATGTCCAATTATCAAGCATTGGCTCTTTTATCCATCGATCCCTTGCTCCCGAAATTTTTGTCACTATTTGCTTAATTACATGAATAACACACAGTCAACTACATAAATATTCTATCGGTAAATAATTAAACAAACAAATTGTTTAAATCTTATCTAACATTCAGCAGTGTAAACAAGCACTTAGCCCTTGCATTTCGCAGTTTTTAACATCAACAGGACATACACGTTCAGTGTGTGGTTTGTTAGCGCATCATCCTCCGCAACACGTCTGATGTCCTCAATATGCACAAACGAGGACCCCCTGATGCGATCTTTCGAGAAATGAATGACAGTCCTGTAATGAATTCAAAAATTTGTTAATTAATTATAGGGAAAAAAATATATTTAAGACCAGGGCCCTGTAATTTGTTATAAAGACGCTTTGTATTTTTTATGAAGGCGCTCTGTATTTTGTTATGAAATCGCTCTGTATGGTGTAACACAGGCGAACTGTTTTGGAATCATACAGGCATGTTACATGCATTAATGCAAACAAAAAACGCATCACAGTCCATCAAAGGAATCTAATCACAACTAGTTATCAGCTAAACATTAATTTCATGAAAGAAGATAAAAGGAAAAAAAAAAAAGAATACTTACTTTTGATCCTGCATTGACTTAAGTTTATCCCATTTCTCCTTCACATTGTCAGTCATATATGCCTTACATCAAGAGCTGCCTTCTACTTCTTTGATGATCCATAAATGAATGAACTACGTGAGGTTTTTTATCTTTGAGACGCATAACCATCGAATACGGAGTACGTCTTGATTTTTTCTTTGGTTTTTGTTTTTTGCACAACCTCCTCACATTCTTCTTCATTTGATATTAGTAATTCGTCGTCATCGCTAATGTAAAATAATTCTTCATCGCCCTTTTCAGTAGGCGTCGATGTGATGTCGAACAATGCCTTATACTGAGCTGTAACCTTTCTTTCATTCTCAAGTTCTTCCAAGAGCTTTTTTTTTTTCACATCCAATGACCGTATGATGTTGTTCAATCTGTCCCGTTCGTTTGATGCCTTAAGTATTAATTCTCCGGCACTCTTCAACTCCTCCTTCAGCTTCTCCCTGACCCTTGTTTCCTTAACCATGAAGATTTTGTTCTTTACAGCTTCTATCTTGAGTTTATGGATTTGTTTCTTCAATTCATCTAACTCCCTGACAACTTCGGCAGGAAACATTTGCTTCTATTCTTGTGTTTCGGATTTTGATGCCCTCAGAGCTTCCAGTTCTAAACTGGCTGCAACCAGTTCAACTTGCATGGACATGACTTGATGAATGAAATCTGACAAAAAATAAAAAATAAAAATAGAGACCAACGTTTACAAGAAAGACAAACAGAGCGCCAAGCCAAAAAAACAGAGCGCCCGGCCAAAAAAACAGAGTGCCAGATGAATTTGCAGTGAGCTCACCTTTGTCTCAGTCAGTTTCAATTCATCCAAGATTTTTTGACAATTTTCGTTCAAATAAACGATCTGAGATATCACATAATGATTTAATAAACGAAAACAAAACAAAAAATAATAATACAATAGTAACATAGCGTCTACATAAATAAAACAGAGCCCCTTAAGGTTTCAAAGTTTTAATACCTTTTCGTCAACCAAACACAAATCATTCTTCAGTTCTTCTATAATTTACTTCTCCGATTATAGTTGATAGTTAGCACAATCAACCTAAGCATGATTTCATAATTGCTGTTAAACTTAAAACACACGAATTAAATGACAAAACATAAAGCACATTTAAATTCAAAAAATACCTTTTCCTTAAGCTCCGAAATTTATTTCGTTGCAACTGAAAGCTTCTCGCTCAATAACAGATTATCCAGCCTTGCTTCCAATAGTTCTTTGTTTAAGATAGAAAGTTTGCCAGGCTTCATGTGTTTTATGAGGAGATCAGATGAAGAAACCTCATCCTCATATGGTTGAATGAGTCGGTCTGATTCCGTCGATTCACTTGACTTTGAATCATACCTCCTGGCTCTGAACTCATAGTGTTGTGGCTGTTCACTTTGATTTGATGTACCATCAGAAGATTGTTGTTCCACATCATGCAACCAATCAATTACAGTTGGACCCAATCTATGTTCCCTTCTTTCTAAATCAGTCGGATGCAACTGTTGCAAAATTAACTGAAATTTACAGAAAGACAATGTCACATTCAAATCCAACATAATTTATCAAATTTGTAACATAAAAAAAAAATAAAAATCAACAAGCGCTCTGTTATTGGCGCTCTGTTAATGGCGCTCTGTTTTCAACAAACATGTCACTCTGTTTCATTAAAACAGAGAATAACTAATAACAAATGCTACATTACTCTATGTTTTTTTTAAAAAAAGTATAATACCTGGTCTGCGTTGAATTTAACAGATGTTGCATGTATATCTTTCGAAAGATCCTTTAAAAACCACTTTGCACACCTCGGAATCACTTCGTCTTCGTTCCCTGTGTTTGGATCGACCACATTCGTCCTAACGAGTATTAAAAATAAAAAAAACAATTAACATATGATTTTAATTATAACAGAGTGCCTGTATTACACAATACCGAGCGCTAGTTTGAATAAATACCGAGCGCTTAGTCTATAAATGCAATATATATGAAACATAGTGCCTATGAACAAAAAATAAAAATAAAAAAATGTTTCATCATCTTCTAAAACTGACAGGAATCAGCATTACATATCCAACGACTTTTTCTGACATGCTGGTATTATCATCCAGTGATTTTGCTGGTTTTCCAAAGAAGTGAAGCGTCCAATCATACTCACAAATCTTCTGCATTTCCCCCACAAAGTTGCAGTACGACCAGTTCAGGGAGGGCTTGGAAGTAGTCACAAACAGTGTGTAAAGAATATACAGTGTCAAAAGTCTTGTTGTCCTCATAGTCAGCCACTTCTTTACCTCTGGATACCACACGCAATGTATCTTTAATTCTCTTTCTTGTGAGCTCTCTTTCTACCCTAGTTCCTTGGTTTCGGTTTGGAAAATGACGATGCAAAAAATCTGAATCCCAAACAACATCAAGCAAGTCTTCATCGTCAATGTTTTTATCTCCATCTACTATTCCAAAAACCAATTTCATGTCCAATAGTTGGAGGCTAAATACATAATCGCCTATAGTGAATTTTCTTTCCCCCTTGTTGTAATGCTCAATAATTTATAGCATGCACTTATCACTCTTCCTACATTTGTCCAATGTCTCTTTTCCATCTAAAACTGACTTGGTCAATAACCAGAATGGTGTCTTTGTAAATTGCACTTTGTGTTCTTCAGTCAATTCCATCTCGTTTTTTGTTAGAAGCTTCACAAGAGTGCCCAAATTGCTGCGGTACTGAAACGCCATTTAACCTGTCATGCAAAAATTATAATATCATATTAGAACAATTTTCATTATTGTCAATATGCTTCATCAAATCAACTATGTGTTTAAAAAACACAAAGAGACCACCCGTTCAAAAAAACAGTGCGCCAATTTAATAAAAAACACACACATCTCTCTTTAGTGAAACAGAGCGCCTCATGTACACCAAATAGAGTGCCAGTTCAATTGCAAGCAAATTGCAACCAAACAGAGCCCCTCATGTAAACCAAACTTGTCCAGTTCTTTTTTAATTTACCATGAAACAGGATGCCCGTTTACTTATTAAAAAAAAAAAAAGAGCACCTCATGTAAACCAAACAAAGCGCATGCTCGAGCACAACACAATCAAAAAACATAGCGCTATTACTCAAATGTTATCACCATGTATAGATAAAGTAGAGCGCCTGGAATATGATAATAGAGCATCAATTCCTCTATCAAACAGAGCGGCACTACATAAATTGCTGCAAATAAAAATTAAGCAATCTATGCTATTCTATGGTTTCAAGAAAAACAACACAATTCAAAAACAACCTAAACAAAACAATTCAAAACCAAAAAACAATAGGCACTATGTTTCTAACACCATTATATTACTTTCCCATGATATGACTCTTTCATGTGTAGATAGGACTTTAGTGGTGACTTGAACCGTAAATAGACATTTGTAAAAAAGAGAAAAAAAAAAAACTCCATGTTCTCCTTTTATGCTATCTATTCATTTATCCAATGATAATAGGGGGGCATGGGGTCAGTTTTTTTTTTTTAAAAAAAATTGTTTATAAAGCTCCCGTCCTCCATGGTGACCCTTATGCTATCTTTGATTACTGAAGAATGTTTTAGACCTACTCATCAATGAAAAAAAAAGAAAGAAAAAATTGCCAAAGCAATTTAAAACAAGCAAAAACCTTCAAATATAGCATGTCCCTTATTTCGGTAATCAAAATTATCATCTACGGATAAAAGGAGGGGGCATGGTATTCTACAAGATGAGCTTGAAAAAAAAAAAGATACATATCCAATAGGAAATCTCGACCTTCTTTGAGACCTTGGTGGCTTTTGGAATGAACCATGTCGAACACATTTCTGACCACAAGGAAGTAATGGAGTGGAATAAATGAATTTTGAAATTGAATTTCGAAAAACATTTTGTGTTGTTACTTCTCGGAAATATATGCTAGGTGTAAAGGACTATGAGGGGGGATGATTTGAGGGATAATTTATGTGATGTGAATAGGGATGATGGACAACTTTGGGATGAATGTTCCTTCGACATATGCTTAGTTTAACTGATTTTTGACATTCTCGTTACGTTAATGCTCGAGCTGTGGAATTTTTCATATTTCATTTTTGTTTCAGTTTTTGAGTTGAGTCTTTGTTTTGTTTTTAGCTTTGTTTAAGGACAAACAAAGGTTTAGCTAGGGAAAATTCGACGTGTGTGTAAATACACGTATTTTATTTATGTTAAACCTATTGTTTTGTCATATTTGAGTTCTTTATTTTCTGTTTTTAGTTTGTTTTATGTTATTGGACTAGGATACTGTTGGTTGTGTGTTTTCATTATACATTTGATTGAGAAGAGCAACTTTTGTCAATTCGTGAAAAATGGACAAAAATGCTTGAAGATGGTCGTGACGAAGTGTAATTATTTGGCGATCACTCATGTTGATTTTGATGATTTCTGGTGACACTCACATGCAAAGGATGATGGTATTAATGTTCAAAGACGCTTGGAGCTGTGTTGGAGCTAAACCGATGCTTTTGAGGCTTATTTGAGCGAAGATGAGCTATAAAGGCTAAACGATGCATAGATGATGATTTGAGGTCATTTTTGTGCAAATGATGCCATTTGAAGTGTTTTATGATGATATAAGGACTACATAAGGTATACCATTGATGAGGATAGAGTATGGAGTGAAAAAATGATGTTTTTGGTGATTTTCTGGACTGTAACAACCATTACACCCCTTGTAACGACCATTATAGTCATAAAACTCGAAGATTTGAGCAACCAATCAGTGTAACGACCATTACAGGTACCCTGTAGCGGTCATTATGCAGATCAAATGTCCAGATTCAGCTTGTTTCTTTCAAATTTTGAATTGTTTTCGGATTTTCTATAAATACCCGTGTATTTTCTTTATTTTTGAGGAGATTAGTGTCATTTTCCAGGACCTTTCGATCACCTTTGTCCTCTCAAAATCCTAGTTTAGATTATTTTTTTTTTTTTACTCTTTTGAGACCAGATTTTGGTGTAACGCTTTTTATCTCTTCAATTCGTCATCGTAGCTTTGTTCTTCAACGTTGTATTATCTTTCTTTCTCTGTTTATATACATTTATGATTTTGATGATGCATGTAATGAAGATGTATGTGATGATGATTGATTTAATGAGAGACTAATTATATAGTAGGGATAGATTAATGAAATTCTAGTTAATACGGATCATGAGATGAGTTAGATCACCAAAACCAATTTCGTATGTTAAGATTGATGCATAAAATCTGACCTTAATCCATCATATGTTATGAAATCAAATAGCTTGATCACCTATTGATGATATAATTTACCTATTAATCACGCTTAGTGATTACATAGATAGCAAAATAATAATTCATGATTTAATCTCATTGTCATGACATTATGATTAATTATATGTGAATCTATATAGTCTAAGCTCATTGCTATTAATGTTCATGTTTGGTATATTCTCTTGCTTCGATTCAATTTATTTATTTTTAGCATATACGAGCTCATCGCTATGTTAGGGATAGATATATTAGGTTAATTATACAATCTTATTGGTAATTAACAATCTAACGAATGTGATACTTTATGCCCAAAGATATCACGGCCAAACCTATCTAAATAAAGAATCCATATGATATTCATTCATGATTGAATCTAAAAAGGTAGAATATAATTAATCGACTTTCCTATATTTTTATCGCATAAAAAAACACCTCAATCTATTTCTTCAATAAGTTTAGATTATTTTAGTTTACTTTTAGTCATTTTATTAGTTTCATCAGTAAAAAATACAAAACCCCCCATCATAGCTTTATATTTATAATAAGTCTTTATAGTGATTGAAAAAAAAAGAATAAATAATATTACGATTGTCCCCATGGGTTCGAACCTTACTTCCATTACTATATTGTTTTAAATGTTTTTAGAGTGTAAGTGAGTGTATATAAATTCTAATTTAATATGCCTACGACAACGCGCATCATGCTCCATGCTTTTTCGGATGTCGACTTGGCCGACAATCCGGATGACCGTGTAACGCCCCGGCTAAATCCTTGCTTACGGATCGTCACCAAGAACCGCTCGTAAGGTTGACAACTGGCCCCACAAATCAATATTAGTCCTTTCAGTGCGCTTTGGCCGCACTCGTGCACGCCCTGAGAAACTTCCCAGAAGGTCACCCATCCCAACATTACTCCACGTTAAGCACGCTTAACTGTGGAGTTATAAAGTGATGGGCTACCGAAAAGAAAGGTGCACCTTGTTGGTATAGATAATACTATCAAACCATTTAAGCATTTCCTTGGGGTATTACATACACCCCCACTTAAAAAACGCAACGTCCTCGTTGCGACTTCAAGCACGACAAACAGCCCTAGAACCTTTTCTCGCTAGGCGGCTGACCTGGACCTCTTGTCCACAGGTCCAACAAGCGGTCGCAGGGTTGCTCTGATACCATATTGTAACGCCCTGGTCAAATCCTTGCTACCGGATCGTCACCAAGAATCGCTTATAAGGCTGACAACTGGTCCCACATACCAACACTAATCCTTTCAGTGCGCTTTGTTCTCACTCGTGCACGTTCCGAGAAACTTCCCAGGAGGTCACCCATCATAGCTTTACTCCACGCTAAGCACGCTTAACTGTGGAGTTCTGAAGTGATGGGCTACCGAAAAGGAAGGTGCACCTTGTTGGTATAGGTAGTACTATCAAACCATTTAAGCATTTCCTTGGGATATTACAAACCGATCCTCCACTTTTGCATACATTATATGCTTGGGAGCTAATCCTATTTCTTGGAGTTCTAGGAAGCAACATGCAATTCCTAGATCTTCAACCGAAGCAGAGTATCGGGCCATTGCATCGAGTGTTGCTGAGCTTCTGTGGATAAGTTCTTTGCTTGCTGAACTAGTTGTTCCCATGCCACATACACCAACAATCTATTGTGATAACGTCGGTGCTATATATGTTTGTGCCAATCCTGTTTTTCACTCACGCATGAAGCATATCGCTATTGACTATACTCCAAAAATGAATGAAATTAGCTACACCCCATTCCAGTTGCAAATCCGTCTCAAACAGTGTTTTACGATAGATTTGCGATTGGAATGGGGTGCAGCTAAATGCTTAGTCGCAAATAGAAATTTCCGACACTTCGGTCGTAATTTTGTGACATGTATCGCAAACTTGTGACTGATTATTAATTATTCACTAAATGTTTTCCGGTGATCTTACTGACTGATTTTTTTTTGTCATAAATTTATGACAGCTTCGTCACTATGTTTGCAACATCTCTGTTGCAAATTGGCGATGCATCTATCGCTAATTTGCAACGAAAACGGAATGTTTGTCACAAAACCTTATTTCCTGGTAGGAAAGATTTGCGACGGAAAAACCAGTATCTGTCTCAAACCTGAAAAGCTACAAAGAAAAAATAGCTAAAAATCGGTCCTCGTCTGCTATATATGTTTGCGACATCTCTGTTGCAAATTGGTGATGCATCTATCGCTAATTTGCAACGAAAATGGAATGTTTGTCACAAAACCTTATTTCCTGGTAGGAAAGATTTGCGACGGAAAAACCAGTATCCGTCTCAAACCTGAAAAGATACAAAGAAAAAATAGCTAAAAATCGGTCCTCGTCTGCTATATATGTTTGCGACATCTCTGTTGCAAATTGGTGATGCATCTATCGCTAATTTGCAACGAAAATGGAATGTTTGTCACAAAACCTTATTTCCTGGTAGGAAAGATTTGCGACGGAAAAACCAGTATCCGTCTCAAACCTGAAAAGATACAAAGAAAAAATAGCTAAAAATCGATCCTCGTCTGCTATATATATATATACAATCAAACACCAAGACTACATATTTTGGGCTGGCAAACCATCATCCAATACAAAGAAGTCATCAAACGTATTCAACTCGAATAACAATCCAGAATACATAAACATTCCACCAAAATACATAAAACATCATTCATTGAATCCCAAAAATGTCGCGACAGACGACTAAAATACGCTAGTTTGCTCCCTTGCGCGTGGTGGTGATGGTGGATCCCGGGGATGGTGTGGAGGTGGATTAAGCGGATTGCTACCGTACTGAGTGAGCCGCTACGCTAGGCATTCCACCACCTACGTAAGAGCCTCAACCTTCGCAGCCAAGGTCGCATTGGACTCCTCCAATGCAATGACTCGACTGTTCTCGACAGATGACCTAATACGTGAGGACAGTGTGTCCTTCGAGTAGAACATAGAGCTGGCCCAGCCAAGTCCATAGACGCGTCCGTTCTTGCATCCTGCAGTCCAGAGGTATGCCTGACTCTGTGCGCCGCTGACCTCCTCCTCGGTCAGCTCCGTACCGCAAGCAACTGATCCATGATCTCCTTCTCCAATACAGAGTACTGAGCCTATAAAAAAGCATCGATAAAGCATGTTAATTTGGCATTTGATTGAATTAAAAAATTCAACTAGTTTAAGTAAAAAGAAATAAAAAATAAAAAAGACTATAATATAATAAATAACAAAGTCAAGTTATTGCCGTTTCCTTGGATCTTTCGTCGCACCAAACCACCTTGCCTGGCTCTACTTCCTTCTTCGTGTATGTTTTTCAAACACCTTCATTCTTGTCGGCTTTCTTTTTAACTCTTTTTCCTATAAAGAATAAATAAAATAAATAAACAGAATCATTCCAAACAAAAATAAAAAATAAAAAAGGCCATGAAACGGATTAATTGAAACTTTTAAGTTAGTTATCATCTTCTTAAAGACATGGATCGCCGATACCGATCCCCAGTTGTGCTTTACCTCATAATGCTTCCTGTTTTCTTGACCACGTTCCGATCGAGTCTTGAACTTAGGAATCCGTCGCCCTATGAGTGACACTTACAGTCGCCTCATAGCCACGCTGATACAAGTGCACGGTCTCCTCAGCCGCCGTTTGATAGTACTTATTGTGACACTTACGATCAGCTTACCGATCCAGTCACGAAGCCGTTGTCACGTCTTCGTTTTGCTTCTTTGATTTCCAAGATTGGCGTTCTTGCGGGGGTGTAATAGGAAATAAATCAATCCCTGTAATCATGGAGCAAATTATTCTCATATCCATGTATATCTTTGTATTTATAATTTTTAGATAGCTAGTCATAACTACCTTATTTGTGAATCTTCTCCACTGTATATATTCATACGAAGAGATCAATGAAATGCATTGCAGTCCTTTATCCTATTTTGCAATCTCTTTAGTTCTAACTCATCAAGCATTTTAGGCTCTGTTCCAAAGGTTATTTGTCAGATTTGTATGAAGCCCGGACACTTTGCTCTTAAATGCTATCAACGATTCAATCATGCTATTACAGCGGATGATCTTCCCAAGTCTTTTTCGGCACTTTCAATGGGTGAAATTTGTGATTCTACTTGGTATTCTAACTCAGGTGCTACAAACCATATGACAGCTAATTCAGGTATACTTCACTCTATGCGCTCTTATAATGGCTCTCGTTCTGTTATCGTCGTCAATGGACATTCATTGCCTATAAAGCATGTTGGTGTTGTATCTATTCCTACTTCTTCCAAACCATTACAACTCAGAAATGTTCTCCATGTTCCCCAGCTCACACGAAATCTTTTTTCGGCTCGAAAACTGTGTCATGATAACGATTGTTCTATGACTTTCAGTAATGATTCTGTTTCTGTAAAGGACAATCAGATGGGGGAAATACTTCTTCAACACCACTCTAAGGAGGCTCTTTATCCATTGTCTTTTGAAGCACATCAATCTGCCATGCTCTTCTCACAAAGGTGTCCGGTGATACTTGGCATCGTCGTCTTGGTCATCCAAATGAGTCTGTTCTTAGTTTACTCAAAGGGTCTTTGAATATTTCGGCACGGTCTCAGAACTTGTGTTTGTTGTGTCAATTAGGAAAATCAAGTCGATTAGCATTTGAGTCTGCTCGTCGATGTACTGTTAAACCATTGGAGTTAATGCATTCAGATGTTTGGCAATCTTCTATTGTGTCTCATTCTGGCTCCCAATATTATGTTCTATTTATTGATGAGTTTACAAGTTTTACATGGTTGCGTCCTATTAAACACGAGGGCGAGGTGTTTACTAATTTTGAGCGATTGTAGAAATATGTGGAAAAGCAATTTGATACAAAGATTTGTGCCTTTCAAAGTGATGGCGGAGAAGAATTTGATAATCATACGTTCTGGAATCATTTTCATGCTCATGGAATTCATTTTCGTGTGTCTTGTCAATATACTCCTCAACAGTATGGAATCACCGAAAGAAAACATCTTCATCTTGCTGATATGACTCGTACATTGTTAATTCAAGCATCCTTGCCATCGTTGTATTGGGTTGATATTATGTACTGCGATTTTCCTTATCAATCGGCTCCCCACAAAGACATTGCAAAATCAATCTTCGTTTGAAAAGCTTTTCCATCATGTTCCAGTTCGCACTTTTCGATGTTTGTGTTTTCCAAATCATTCCGCCATTACCAAGGCTAAATTGTCTCCTTGCTCTGCTCCTTGTGTTTTCTTAGGTTTTGCCTCTAATCATAAAGGTTATCGATGACTACATCTGGCATCGAATCACGTTTATGTGAGTCGCTGCATTGTTTTTGAAGAGTCTTGTTTTCCCTATAAAGAACTATGTGTTGTGTCTTCTTCATCCACAGAAAATCAAAGTCTGGTGTCAATACCTGTTCCTAAGCTGCCAAGTATTCTCCGCCCATCTTGACAACATATCGTCACAAATTCTAGCGAAACCTTACTCTCAGATTGTATGTCCCCTGCTCCAACACATATTTTCCCTCAAGTGTCCATGTCTTCAGTCACGGACAATAGCACCACCCTTCACAGGGAGTCTTCCTCCAATGATCCATCTTCCTTCTCTAATCCATATTCTACATCTTCCCTGCTCACCCCAGAAATGCCCTTCTCCTCTTCCACACCAACTCATACAACTTCTGTTCATCCCATGATTACCCGACTCAAAGCTGGGATTGTTAAACCAAAGAAATTTTCTCATTTTCATCTATTAAGGAAAATGTTGAACCAACATGCTTTAGTCGGGCCAATAAAATTCCTGCTTGGAGAGTAGCAATGGCAGATGAGTTTCATGCTTTTATGCATAATGAGACATGGACTCTTGTCCCTCGGCCACCGCTCATAAAAATATTGTTGGGTGTAAATGGATTTATCGTATCAAGTTGCATTCTGATGGTTCTATCGAATGCTATAGGGCTCGACTAGTGGAACAACGTTTTCGTCAACAGGATGGTATTGATTATATTGAGACGTTTACTCCTGTTGTAAAGCCTAGCACTATTTGGCTTATACTTGCGCTTGCTATTTCCAGAAATTGGGTGCTAAGGCAACTTGATGTAAAGAAAGCTGTTCTCCACGAAAACCACACAGAGAAAGTGTATATGCAACAACCGCAGGGCTTTATTGATTCGGCATATCCTGATTATGTTTGTCGCTTTTTTTGGTCTTAAGCAAGCTCCACGGGCATGGTACTATCGTCTACCTTCATATCTTCATATCGTCTTGATTCTATTGGTATACATCGACGACATCATTATACAAGGGATTCTGTGTCATTGCTCAATGAATTTATCCAGTCCATTTCTTCTATATTTGCTATGAAGGATCTTGGGGATATACATTATTTCCATGGTATCCAGGTTGTTCGATCAGATGTTACACTTCATCGTAATCAACAAAGATACTTACAAGCCATTTTGGAGCGTTTTGATATGCATGAGGCGAAGGCTATCAGCACACCATTGTGTCACGGATAAGCTAAGTCAGTGGGTTTTTACTTGATAGTAATACTTTGACACCAAGGCTTATCGTGGGAAGGTAGAGATCTAGAAAACCCCCAAGATTTATCTTGGGTGGGTTAGTAAAAAAATTTATATGTAGATATAGACTGTTAGATCGTTTTGATCTCCACTGTTGATTGTGGAGGAGAAATTATATATAAAGTGGTCTTGGCTCATTTGCCAAACCACCAATTTCAATACAAAAACAATCACTTATCTCTTGAGATCCATATATTCTTCTTACTTCCTAGTTTCTATTCTCTTTCGATGTTCTTACTTTTGCCTCGTGGCATTAGAGTTAGGCTGAGCTCGAACGAAAGTGTGACTAGTTTGAGTGCCGCATGGGTCGCAAGAATCTAACCCCATGACGGTTGGTATCAGAGCTAAGGTTCAAGTAAGAAGAGAATGGTGGAGCAAAGCAACATGACCGAGATTGTTGAGGTGAACACTGCGAACGTCACCATGCGTAAGAGGAGGGCCAAGTCGAAGGATGTCCTAACGTCCTTCGAGTCATGACTTGGAAGGATGGAGGAAATCATGGAGAAGATGGTGGTGAGATTGGAGGACGATATGCCAAGCAATGAGACCATTGATGCTCGGGAAGATGAGTTCAAGGGTGTTTTGCAAGGTGTCCTCAACTCATTCATGGACAAACTTCGCAAGGAGTTCCATGTGCAAGTTGATGATGTTCACATGGTGGTGACTTCTCTTCAAGAGGAGTTGAAGGTCATGAGGGAGGATGTTTCGCTATGCAAGATGACCATAACAAATAGAGACGGTAGTAACCTTGGGAAGGGACCACGTGTTGAGGCCGCTAAGCGGAGGGTCTTCTCCGGAAAACGAGATGCCAAGAAGCTTAACACTTTCTTTTCAACATGGGCAATACTTTGATCACTTGGGCATAGAGAATGAAGAGATAAAGGTCAAGACGACAGCGCTCTTTCTCTCAGATACGGCGATCATATGGTGGCGTCGTCGCCATAACGACATCCAAGCGGGTGTCTTCTCTCTTGACACTTGGGAAGACTTCAAGAAGGATCTCAAGCTTCACTTTTACCCGGAGAATGCCCAATATGAAGCCCAAAGACAACTTCAGAAGTTGAGGTAAGTGGGTGCCATTCGGGACTATGTGAACAGCTTCACGGAGTTGCTCTTCCAAATCTCGGACATGTCGAAGGAAGACAAGCTCATCTACTTCATGGATGGTCTTCAACCATGAGCGCAACAAGAGTTGCAAAGGCGAGGAGTGCAAACTCTTTCCGCGGCCATAGCAGCGGTGGAGTCGTTCATCGAGTTCAAGAAGAGTGACTCTTTAAGACCCAAGGACTCAAAGCGTTACTTTGAGAAAGGTGGAGGAGAGAAGGGAGAAAGAAGCAAAGCGCCCACATCAAAATTTCCAAGCAAGGGGACTTCGAGCAAAGGAGACAAAGGAGGATGGAGTAATAGCAACTCCAAGGATGCAAGGGAAGTCCAAGGCGGAGGTGAAGTGCTACTTGTGCGACGGTCCTCACTTTGTTCGAGAGTGTCCAAAGACTAAGGCCCTCTCGGCAATAGTTTCTCGAGTGGAGGAGGAACCCGTGCAAGAGATGGCTCTTTGAGGATGCTCAACGCAATGAAGACAATGAAGACGAAATCTTCATCCAAGGGGTTGATGTATGTCGAAGCAATGGTTAGACCATACACAACTCGTGCCTTGGTTGACATCGGGACGACACATAACTTCGTCTCATTGGAGGAGGCGAAGAGACTTGGACTTCGGGTTGTCGATGAAAACGGATGCTCAAGATTATAAATTCGGAGGCCAAACCCATCTATGGCATTGCCCATGGCATGTGGCTTCGCATCGAAGAACGGAAGGCAACGATTGATCTTTCGGTTGTTCCAATGGATGACTGCCTACTTGTGCTTGGGTTAGACTTCCTTGACAAGATGAAGGCGTTTCCGATTCCCTTTGCTAGTGCCATATGCATAGTAAAGGAGGATGGTGCTTGCATGGTCCCAGTGGTTCGACGGGAAGAGAAGACACAAGGGAAAGTGCTCTCGGCCATGCAACTTTTCAAAGGCGTCAAGAATGGGGAACCAACCTACTTAGCAACGTTGAAGCTGGATAATGACTCATATTCGACGGAGGAGGTACCAATGGAGATCGAAAAGCTTCTTAAGGAGTTTTCTTATGTGATGTCGAAGGAACTCCTGAAGAAGCTTTCACCTAGGAGGGAGATGGATCACAAGATTAAGTTAGAGACGGGTACGATGCCACCTGCCAAGGCGTTGTATCACATGGCCCCTACGGAGTTGGAAGATCTGCGAAATCAATTGAAGAAGTTATTGGATGCCGGCTTCATCCAACCATCAAAAGCGCCTTATGGAGTTCCCGTGTGATTCCAAAGGAAGAAGGATGGTTTGCTTCGGTTGTGCATCGACTAGCGAGCTTTGAACAAGGTAACCATCAAGAACAAGTACTCTATTCTCTTGATTGCCGACTTGTTTGATCAACTTGGACGGACGAGATATTTCATCAAGTTGGAACTTTGTTCGCGGTACTATCAAGTAAGGATCGTCGAAGGAGACGAGGCCAAAACCACATGTGTTACTAGGTATGGCTCGTTCGAGTTTCTTGTCATGCCTTTTGATCCCACAAACGCACCGGGTACATTTGCACTTTGATGAACAATATTTTCTATCCCAACCTCGACAAGTTTGTGGTAGTGTATTTGGATGATATTGTTGTCTATAGTGTCACCTTGGAGGAGCATGCCCTACACTTGCGGATTGTGTTCAAGGTCTTGGCAAGCAACCAACTCTATGTGATGAAGGAGAAGTGCTCATTTGTTTGTCAAGAAGTTGAATTCCTTGGCATAAAATCAAGGATGGCAAGCTATTACTAGAAGACGAAAGGTGCGGGCAATCCAAGAGTGGAAACCACCAACCAAAGTTCCGGAGTTATATTCTTTCTTTGGATTAGCCAACTACTACAGACAGTTCATAAAGGGATACTCGACCATAGTATCTTCCTTGACGGATCTCTTGAAGAAGAACAAGGAATGAACATGGACGGAGTCATGTCAAAAGGCGTTTAAAGAGCTCAAGAAGATGGTAACTTCGGAAGTTCCTAGCCTTGCTAATCACTCCAAACCATTCGAAGTTCACACCGATGCCTCAGATTTTGCTATTGGAAGAGTTCTTATGCAAGAAGGTCATCCCATTGCCTTCGAGAGCCGCAAGCTCAATAACACGGAGAGGCGCTACTTGGTCCATGAGAAAGAAATCACGGCGGTGGTCCATTGCCTCCTCACCTGGAGACATTACTTGTTGGGATCCAAATTCGTCGTGATGACGGGCAACGTTGCCACAAGCTACTTGCAAACCTAAAAGAAGTGACTCCCAATCAAGTAAGCTGGCAAGTTTTCTTAACAAAGTTCGACTTTGAGTTTGCCTACAAGCCGGGGAAGGTAAACTTGGTGACGGATGCATTAAACCGCAAGGCGGCATTGGCAGCATTGTCAAAACCACAAAGTACCTTCTTGGAGCGAATCAAGGAGGGACTTGAGCAAGATCCTATAGCGAAGTTGGTGGTGCAACTTGCCAAGGATAGGAAAAGTCAAAGATTTTGGCTCGAGGATGGTGTCCTCTACATAAAGGACAATCGGGTGGATCTCCCAAAATGGGGGAACTTGAGGAAAAAGATCATTTGAGAGTGTCACGACTCTCAATGGATGGGACATCTGGGATAATAGGAATGTGCAATCCCTCCAATTGTATAGAAATTGATGAACATAACTTAGGAGTAATACCATGATGTAGTTAGTGTGCTTAGACTAGAAATCAGGTCAGTAATCTGCAGTCTAGGTTTGATGCGGAAGAGCATACGACCACAGATGGAGAGCATTGTGGGCCACCAGATGCAAACCACTACTAGGAGATTTTAACAAGACAGGTAAGACATACATCGACAACAAAAAAAATCTGCAAATGCTTCAGGATGTAGGATTAATCTTGTTGACAAGGACCAACACAGCAATGCAGAAAAGGTTGCAGCAGTGCTGGGTGTAGACAAGGTTGCAGCAATTACCGAGTGCAGACGAGGTCTCAACGGTACTGGGTATAGACTAAGTGACAACAGATTGAATACAGCAGAGCTAATTACAAGGTTGGACAAGGATCAAAAGATTGGTCAAATCGAAGATTTGAAATATGAAAAATCTGTACTAGGATCAGAAAAGTTGAAGCAAGTTTGTCAACATCAGTGATGGGATCACTATGAGCAAACAGACAAAGCTATCAACATATGAATAGTACAGTCACAGGTTCTCATCCTCTCAGCCTATAAAAGGGGATCAAAAGAGCTCAGAGGATAAGATACGCATGAACGATGATATTTTGAATTCTCTCAGAAAGAATAAAAAACCAAAAATCATTGCGTAATTATCTGAGTGAGCTGAAAAGAACAATCGGAAAGGAGAGTTCACTAGTCTGCACTGAAGAACAAGAAGCTGTAACAGAGTTCAAAGAAGGATCTATGCAAGAATTTAGGTTCTTAGCCTTTAACAAGTTGTGAACTTGTAAAGGAGTTTTCTTGTAAGCCACAAAAAAAAAAAAAAATAGTGAACTCACCCTTGGCTTGACTACACTGGTCACCAAGGGAAGGCTGGATTAAGCTCTCATTGATCAGTTGATAGCGAGTGTCTGAACCAGTATAAAATCTTGTGTTCTTATTTTTCTTTTCATTGCTTTACATATTAGAACTGTTAGAAATAGATCAAGGAGTGCAAAAAGGCAAGCTTTGAAAGCATAGGTCCTTACAATAGGCACATCGTACAATCTGCAAGATAAACTAGTGCATACTAGTCAAACACTATTGTCTTATATCAAAATTTTTAAAACAATCTATTCAC
>JAOVYX010015391.1:0-28025 GCA_035668315.1 Drosera spatulata
TAATTATTGGTAAACTGTTCTAGAAACTAGACTTCCATACCTTTTCATTGATATAAGGCTTGTCTTTTAAAACTTCCAATATAATTTTATATAAAACAACAAATTCATCTCTGTAACCAGTTTTTACAGATTAACATATCCGTACAATTTGATTTATAACTTAAGATTCTCATCTCTGAATCATGATTTATTAACTTTTATAAAACTAAACACATGAGGATTCAACATATATTAATATCATAGTTTATTAAAGAGTGTATAATTTTTCATAAAATCTCTAACCAAAAAGATTCCTTTCTCTCAATGGTGATAAAAATGCCCCGAAGCTTCAACAATTTTTCCAGATTTTCTAGCCTGATTTCAAATATGTATTACTTTCTCGTTTCTTAACTAAATTGGGTAATTCTGAATTCATGGGAAACTTCAGGAAGTCCTCTACAACTTTGTTTAAAGATTGATTTGCTGAATCGGCTCTAACTAGGGTCAGAACGTATTCTAATGTCGAATGTCAAAGCTGTCCAGAAACTGGTATGGTTGGTTTGTTAATTTTTCATGTTTTACCCAATCAATTCAATCCCAAATGATCTAAAACTTCATAAACATAACATTTATTTAGTTCTTGTCATGTTTGTTCAGTTTTAGGCTTGTTTGATACATAAAATCATAGGTTTCCGGGTCTCACAAGCATAACTCGTCTTTTACCTCATAAACGCATTTCAACCATCCATGGCTTGTTTTCCTTATCGTTTCTTTTGTCATTAGCTACAAATGGACTGTATGAGATTAAGGTATGAGAGTTGGAGCGCTTACCCTCTTGTTAAAATGGTTTTGAGTCAGGTTTGACTTGGTATGGCTAGCTTGGTTCCACTCTTCCTTGTTTTGTGGCTCGTGTCCCCCTCTTCCGATCTATTCTCCTTCCTCTGATGATGATCCTCCCTGCATCTTTGCCTTCTCTACTACCTTGTTGTGTTACTTGAGCCAAAAGAAAAACAAGGAGAAGAGAGAACAAGAGGAAGAAGAGAAGGAAGTGAAGAGGAGAGTGAGGGAGTCTTGGTGTTGATGTTGGGTGGAGAAGTGATGGGTTTGGTAGTGAAGTGGGTGTAGTGGGCTTGGTGGTGGAGTGGGTGTAGCAGGCTTGATGGAAGAGTTAGGCGTAGTAGGCTTGGTGGTGGAGTGGACGTAGTGGGAGAAAAAGAGAGGGAAAGGGGAGCTAGTGGGGATAATTTAAAAAAACATCCCCGTTCGGTTTAATCACAGGACCAGTTAATCCCACATCTCCCACAACCTTCGCTCAAATTTTACCACCACGCTCGAAAAATCATGTTATTAATTAACATATAATTTTCCAAATTTTTCCGCGACAAAAGTTATCCCAACTTCGTCCCAAATTTTAAAGTTATGAGCGTAACGTTACGTCTCAAAACTTTGAAACGAGATTCATTTCTTACTTTTAATTTATTACAAAAGAGAAAACGCATATTTTCGTTACGTTTATTAATTTTTGAACTATTATTTGATCATAATTTTTATATTTATTTGATCGAAATTTTTTGGGGCTTTACAATTAGGGATAGGCGTTCTGTCTCATAGGTCGAGCTAGTCATTTTTCTCTCTTGTCATCACGATTGTGAGACACTAATGAGATACATGATGATGATGATGGTCGTTTTGATGGTGATGATCATTTCGATGATATTGATGATGATGCTGATGTTGCCGGGTTTCTAGATGACCCTATGAGAGGTTCTTTCTAGCTCATTGTGATGCATCTGCCTTAGTACATCCAAATGAGATAGAAAATCCGTATGCTCAATTTGTTTTATCACCTAGTGGTTTATGGTATATATTTCATACATCTATTCATTTCATTAACGTTATATTTTTCCGCAGTAATAGGTTTTTTTTTATATTTTTACCTTGTATGCCTCTTAATTATTACAGGATCAATCGTTCAAAGATATCCAGATGTATTGATAATCATATCAGAGCCTATTTCGATGGACCGTACATGGCATTTAAGGAGGTGCCACCGCACACCATTGATCGATGGTGGGGCGATTTTAAGGCATAATTTTTTTTCTTTTATTCATTTTGTACCTAACTAATATTCTCCTAAATATACTAACATAAAATGTATGATATTTATAGCATGCTTATAGATGGGACCCATCTCACGCGGTCGCATTGAGATGAGAGTGGGAGCATTACATCACAAACCGGCTGCCACACCTGGTGCATGATCTCTCTCTGGTACCTTTAAGTCATGCAATTCCATGGTGCAATATGGAAATTCGCACCCAATTGCTTGTTAAACGCAACCATCCTGAGTTTCAAGAAAAGTCAAGAAAAAATAGGGAAAATAAAAACAAGAGGCCTAGCCTTCACAGTCAGGGATCTATCTCAACCACTAAGTTGAAGTTTAAGATGGTAAGTTTTCTTTTTATAATGTTGTATTAGTACTTTTATTTTTTTCTTGTAAGTTACCAATTTTACTTCTCATTATTTGTCTTTTTTTTTTTTTTTAAAGACTACAGAGCTTGATGGTGAGCCTTCAGTACCCGACATGTTTACTCGATCTCGTATGAAGAAGCAAACTGGTGTTTCAGACGAGGGATCTTCATTTGTTGATGAGAGGGCTAGGAAAATATCGGTAAGTATTTAATTCGATGTTTTTGTGGTTTAGATTTATAAATATCAAAAGATTTATTGATTTTATTTTGTAGGAGAGTTATGCTGCTAGGCTAAGGGAATATATGGAGGAGCACGGGATTCAAGACCCGAATTATGTACCCTTAGATGTGCAGAATCAACTTTATCTTGATGTTGTTGGGTGGAAAAAGGGGACTGTACTTGGATTGGATTCAGAGGTGACTTTTTAAATACAGTTTTCAATTCGTTTAGTTAATTTGCTTTTTAAAACATATTAATTTACAATATTTGTTATTGTTGAAATGCATAAGCGAGCACATATTACAAGAAATCACGAACTGGCTCTTCAGTGAACACCAATGCCACCCTGACAGTGGAGTTGGAGCAGACAAAGCGCCTCCTTATCGAAACGAGATCAGAAATTGCTGTTTTGAAGGAGCAAAGTAGTCAATGGCAACAAATGACTGATTTCATTGTTCGTCTCTCGCAGTCGGAGAACTGTAAGGATTTGTTCTCGCATCTTGGCTTTACTCCTCTCCCTCCACCACCGTCGTGTTGTGGTCCTCTTTGTTGATTTTCAGACTTATGTAAGGATTACATACATTTTCTTGGCATTTTGGAAATGTGGATTACATATCTGTTTGACAAATGTACTTGTTTAGGACAATTAATATATGTTAGACATGATTGAATATGCAATGACTTAGGACAATATGAGTTTGGTTGTATGTAAAACAGGTTGGGAGGCTAAAAATAGGTTATGTATTGAATTTTGTTTTCAAATTTTCGACGACAAAAGCAAATCTGTTGCAGATGTTTTTTTTTTAAAATGAAACAGGGTTTTCAACGAAAAGGGTTTCCGTCACAAATTTTTGACAGAATTAACCATTTGTCGTCGGAAATTTATGACGGGGCGTTCTGGTTTCTGTCAGAAATATGTGTTTTCGATGGGGTATTTTCTGACGGCTCCTTTTTCCTCACAATTCCATCGGAAACAGTGTTTTTTCGACGGATTTTTGCTATCATTAAACAGCTGGTTCCTTGTAGTGAATGTATCATTGTTTGTGGTCTGGCTGACCTGTCAGCCGTGGGATGTTTATCACACATGGTCAATAACCAGGAGGAGTCTACTTGGATGAGAATCAATATCAATAGGGCCATGGGAAACCAGGTTTGGTTTGCTCATTTTTTAGAGCTAGGGATTTCAGACACAGTCTGGTTCTGATTCAGTAATTCAGATGAGCAAAAGTAGAATCCCTTTTAGATCATGAATTCTTGGGTTCATCATGCTGAGTTCTTGCAAGAGTTGAGTCAAATATGAAGTGCACAGGTCCAGGGAAGCTTTGTGTTTAAGGTATCTCAAATGTTGAATATGCTAAGACCCAAACTGCATGAGATGTATAAAAAGATTTTGTTTGATATTTCTACAAGGGTTGAGAGGGCAGAGGAAGAATTGCTTAGGTTACAAGGCTGAACAGAAGTCATAACTCATATGAATTGATACAATAAATTTAGCTCTTTACAACTCAGTAAAAGCAGCTTTTTTTGTGCGAAGAGATAACTTTACAACAGTTAATAAAGGAGAACTGGGTAAAATGCATGGATCGGTGCACTAAATACTTCTTTGCAGTGATCAAGGGGAAATGAAGGAGAAATATTGTCCTAAGCATCTAGGATGCAAATCAGAACTTATTCTTAGATGGGGAACATATTAAAAAGGAATTTGTGAATTTCTTTACGAAGCTTTTAGGTGAGTCTATAAGGGTGTATTCGGGTTATCCTATTCTTTATGGCCCTGTGCTCATTGAAACTCAGAAAGATATGTCGGCATCCAGATTTGAGGACAATGAGGTGTTTAAGGCACCAATGGAAATCAATGATAACAAGCCTCCATGTAAAGATGGATACACTACTCTTTTCTTCAAGAAATCCTGGCCAATGGTAGACAAGGATGTGGTTGAAGCTGTTCAGGGGTTCTATTTTGCTCTGGCAATTGTAAAAGGAATGGAATACAATGGTGCTTCGTCTTGCCATAAAGTGTGATCATCCAGGTACACCTGCAGATTATAAGCATATTTCTTGTTGCTCTATCCTGTATAAAATTATTTCGAAGATGTTATGCAAGGGATTGAGCGAAGTTCTGCCCAGTCTCATTAATAAAGCACAATCTGTCTTCATTAAAGGGAGATATATAGTGGATAACGTGATGCTATGTCAAGGGTTGGTGATAGGTTATGAAAGGAAACAAGTGTCCCCTATGTGTATGATGAAATTAGATATTAAAAAGATATATAACTCTGTAAGTTGGAGCTTCCTTTAATCCTTAATGCAGTAGCTTAGGTTCCCTGAGCTTTTTACATGCTAGGTGATGTCTTGTATTACCACTATTAGCTACACCTTGGAGATTAATGGGGGTTTCTCGGAAGCTTTTAAGACTGGAAGGGGTGTAAGAAATGATGATCTCATTTTATCCTATTTATTCATATTGGTCATGGAGGTTTTAACAAAGATGATTGAAGAAAATAGGCCAAGTGAAGGGGTTCAAGTACCATCCAAGATATAAGAGGCTGGCATTATTAACTTGTGCTTTGCAGACGACCTTATGGTGTTTTCTAAAGCTAATCATGCTTCCTTGAGGGATATTAGGTAACAATTGGACGCTTTTACCATGGAGAGTGGTCTTCAGATTAGCTATCGTAAGAGTGCCATATTTATTATAGGTGTATCCATGTCAAGAAGTAGGAATTGGCTGAGCTAATGGCTATTCAGATTGGTACTATGCCTGTGAGATATATGGACGTGCCATTATCTGACCTGAAATTACATGTTAGTGCATATGAGGTGTTAATTGATAGGATAACAAAACGGATTATCCAATGCAAGCTAGATTCTTGAGTTACTCAGGGAGGCTTCTGTTGATTAAATTTGTATTGCTGTTAATACATATATATTGGTCTCAGGTTCTCCTCTTGCCATTTGTAGTAATAAACAAGGTCGACGGGAGGTGTCGATCTTTTCTTTGGTCAGGTGTTGCCTTGAATCAAAAGAAGACCTTAGTTGCTTGGACTAAGGTCTGTGAAAGCAAGGCTAGTGAAGGACGAGGCATCAAAGCCATCAAAGAGTGGTATATAGCCATGCTCTTGAAGACTGTTTGTGAAAAGACCCAAAAAAAAATTGTGATAATTTATTTTCTCAATTATTAACAAAAATATTATTGAACGGCATAATTTATACATCGGGGATATAAAATTTATTTATCGAAATTATGACGAAAATATACTAATTACGGATACATTAAACCCTATCATGTAAACACACGGGGATTTATTTTTAAATCCCCTTTATTTTTTTCCCCTTCACTTAACCTAATTTCTCCACTTCCTTCTCCCGTCACTTCTCCCACCACGCCACTCTCTATTTCCTACTTCTCTTCCACTTCTCCTACCCCTCCACTATTTTCAGTCTTTCATCACAACTTCAATGCAAGATATCACATCCTCATCTTCTCATCATCGTCTCTTGGATCCACAGTGATAAACAAGGCAACAAAGGCTCGGGATCATCAACTAACGCCTAGCATGATTCAAGGCATCGACCGTTGGAGCTCGTTGTTGCCATCATTGGATTAGGTGAGAAGGTGAATTTCTTGATTAACTATTTGAAAAAGTAGAAAGACTAGAAATTTTGTGGGAAACCATAGACTATGAGATAAATTCTAATTTTAATATATGCCGTGATAAGATGATGAATTGCATATGTTATGCCTGGTTTGCTGGTATAATGAGGATGAATGTGTGAAAGGAGTGTAAATCCATAATCGATGAGATAACTCCGTGGTATAAAACACAAAGAGCGTTGTGTCTATCAATTGTTTTATACAGTGACTTGGTGGTGACATTCTTTCATCCACCATGTGAGGACATTTTGGTATTAGGATATCTCACTGCAAGAGACCCTGCGCTTCGGTTTGGCTCATCCCCTTTCGAGGATGTTCCTTTTGCTAAAGCTGGAGAGAGCTTATTTATGAAATTGAATAAGTCTCACCAAGGGTATAATTATAACATTAAGGATATCAATTGTCTGTCGTCTCCGTGTGATTGATATGATGGTAAGTATATCAGAGTCTTGAGTGAACTGCTGAGTGTAGCAATGCGTGAGACTTGAACTGGGAACTTGTCGTGTCACAGCGTCATTCTCTCATTTTGTTTGATACTCTAAGTTTAGTATGCTCCCAAAACCATATTTGAGATATTCGTTAGATGAGATGCGCATGAACCTATAAATGATCGGAGTTGGAGAGGGAGAAGTATGTTTGGTGTGGTTGTGTTGTTTGGTTCGATACTTGCTTGGTGAATCTGTGCTGTGTGAGTAATGTCCTTGTTCCAATATGCTGGAGTAGATGATCTACACGTTTAGTCTGCTTTGTTTGACTTGTGTGTTGATTCCAGAGTACTGGAATATATGATCTAAGTGATCAACTTTTCTTGTTTTCTTTCTCTCATGCATCCCCTACGAAGTTATTGAGCTCCTATAGTTCACGACAACTGTTCTTCTGTGTCTTTTCTCTTCTCTTTGTTACAGGAGCAAGACATGGAGGAGAAGTGTGACCTAAGATTTGATGCTAGATATAACTTATGTGTGAAAGGTATTCTGATCTTAGAAAGAGATGTAAATTCCGCTGCGAAGGTGATATTCTAAGTTATGATTCAGTGCATCAAAAGTTTATAAACTAAGGATGTATAAGTGAACTTAGCTTAATTCTTGTGACTAACCCAAGATGTGATGAGTATGCTTGGCTGGGGCAATGGTCGCCAGCGACAGCAATGCCACGTGGATTCCTATAAAAATATCAAAAAGTTCGGAACGTTACGAATTGGTATTAGAGCCAAAGGTTTAGGATAAGAATTAAGTTGCATCATTTAGGAATAAGTTAAGCACAATACAAATACATGGAGTATAAGATGAGTATGTTAGCATGAGTTATATTGGATTGAACTCATAGGTTGTTTGCTTAATTAGAATTAAAACATCACTTGTGCAAATAAGTCCAAGTAAGAACAAAACTTTGATGTTTTGAGGATATATTTGGAATGATAAAAAGCACTAAGATGTGCCAAGAAATGACACTGAGAAAATATTCTTAAGTAAGGTATTTGAGAGAAAAATGAGACTGGGATGCCTATCTTGGTTGTGGTTATCAAATGATTGATCTATGTGTATCGATGTCATGTGCGGTAATGGATTGCGCTTATCCACTGATTTGTTGTTCTATTACTCGAGTATTAAGAGTATAAAGGTTGCTATTGCTGATTTATAATTAGCGTTAGTGCTATTTGAGTCATAATTCATGATTGTGGTTCTATATCTCGTAGTTGTTGTACACGAGTTATAGATAGGGAGTGTGGTTATACGTATAATGCTAGTTAGTACAACTTCTTAACAGGGTATGAGTTTAATAATGGAACTCTGGTAAGAATGAGAAATAGCATTAAAGCATGTTGGAGCTATTATCTATACATTGTGATTATGATCTTTGACATATGTTATACATGGAAAGTATTTGATTTTGGAGGATGCTAAGCTATATACTTGAGATCAATAGGATTAAGAGTAATTCTCAATTTTGTTTTGACAACTCGAATCTTGTTTAGCATATATTTGAGATCGAGATAGGTTATGAAAATGCTTTACCACTCAGCAATCTTGGGATTGTAAGAATCACTCGAAAAAAATATGATATTTTCAGTTAAATAAAGTGGAAATATTAGGAAATGATAACCATCCATAAGTTTGGTGAAAATGACAGTTTGGGTATACCTTCATATTTTCTTAAAGGACTAACAACTTGACGTCAGGAGTTTATGTGAATTGAGCTGTAGACATGAAAATTATGGTTAAGTCAAGTTATGTTTACAATGCCAATTTAAGTGAGATATGTTGATCCTAAATTTTGTATTCCTTACTAATAAGAATTCAAGAACAACTTAAATGTTTGAGGTTTGAGATGTTAAATAGATCTAAAATGATTTATGTAACCACACGGTTATAACTACTTGATTTACTGGACGTAGTTGTTGTCAATGATGAAGAGGAAGAGATGTTCCTTCTCAATGGAAGTAAGCACATTTTGGACCCGTTAAATAGTATAGTTACATTAATTGTTAAGGTTTTATTGATATTGTGGGGACAAGACCCAAGTGAGGATCTGCAATGTGAGAAAATTAATTCAAACCAAAGATTTTGTTCCTAGAATTGGGTACAGTATGTTGTTTAAGGAGTTAATAGCAATCAATAATGTAAGGAGGGAAAAACAAAAGGTTTTCCTTATCCTGCTGCCTGTTTGTTGTGCGTACGCTATCTATGCTATATACGCTTCTTGCATTGCATGTTCTATTACTACTAGATACGCTAGCTACGCTAACTATGCTGGTTGAATTATTGAGGTGCTTTCTGCTGAAGGGTAATCAGCTTAAAAAAGCGAATGTATTTTAAAAGATACAGGAGGTTAATAATCTCATAATGAATGCTAGTAACTTGGAATTGTAGTTTTCAAGATTTGTTATTTAAAACTCTTAAAGTTGTGCACATAAAATAAACATGAAAGGACATGTTAATACGTTGAAATTAAATTGCGATCAACATGGGAAAAATAATTTGTTTTTCGTTCATTGTGTAGGAGGTTAAAAACTCCTCATCTTAATAACTTAGAGAACTAAGATATATGTTTTGGAGACTCGTGAAAAACCAACATGCCTTCAATGTGAAGATTTCTCGGAATGGAAATACAAACTACAAGTAGTGAATGCTATGGTGGATATTTCTCTTGGGCTAGACATTGAGCTAGAAGCTTTAAATGTTAAAGAAAATTATATTTTGGGTGATAGTAAGACTCATAATTTGGGACATGAAAGTGTTGTATTGTTAAAGATACGTTATGGTTTAAAAGTACGTCATATCATGCAGAAATGATATAAATGGCAATTGGAAAGGTGCTGATTATGTTTTGGAATTTTTACCAAACTGATTACATGAAGGATGAATTTCTAGAAGATAACATATATATATACACCTTTCTGACACATACTTCGAAATGATGGTTCCAATACAAGAAAACATAATGTATTTTGAAATATATAATCATGCATGTGTATATTTGGGATTTGACATTACTCAAATCATGTCCTTGTTTGTGATTGGAAATTATATAAAATCAAAATGGGAAAAAAACCTAAGGATAGTTATCGATAAAAAAGGTTACGTGTGTTAATTTTAAGGTGCGATTGTCAGCATTAGAAGTTACATATTAAACTATTGAAAATGAGTCTAAACAAGAAGTGAATTAAGCCTATATTATGTTAGTTATTTCTGGGAAGTAGGGTGATATATATATATATATATATATATATATAAAAAGTTAGTTTTCTAAGATAACTTTTGTTGGAAATTATAGGAAACCTCTCTAAAGGAAATCAGTGATTTCACAGACTTAATGTTAAGATTGATATGTTTAGTGTCAATGGATGATTTGACAGAATTAAAGACTTCAGATGTCAAGAAAGTACACTTATTTTTGAGGATTTCCAAAAAAGAAAAAAAAAATTTCCTTTGAAATTAGTATTCCAAAATAGAAATTGAGAATCGTCGAGAAAGAAAATCTATCTTCATGGCAAAGGTTACAACAAGGTATTTGTGTAAATGGTTAAGTTGTAATACAGAAGTATAAGCATATACCTACTTCTTACATTGGTAAACCAGGATTCCTATATTCGATACTGTTATCAAACTTATTTCCTTTCTTTATGCTAAATATTGGGAGTTGAATTATAAAGGTTATCTGGAAGTAACAAAATTGGGGTTGTTGAGTTTAACATGAATCAATAAATGATCAAATCATCGAGATGTGAAGAGATAACGGGATTTCAGATCATGTTTAAAGATTATCGTCAGATCTCCTTTGTCTTTGCTAGGAAAAGTCACCCACGCGTGATAAATGAATCACACGCAGTTCAAAATCCAGATTTCATCGGATTTCTTTTTATCCATTCCTAAATACTAAATATTATAAATAGGTGGTGAAACCTCAGCGAACTCTTCACATATTTAGAGTTTTATCTCTATTACAACTCATAATGCACCCGTTTACTAAGAAGATCATGTACTAGATACTATTCGTGTACCTCTATGTTCCCTGTCCTTAGTTATAATGGGGTGCATTGTGGCTTTCTTCTTTGCAATGCAAAAATGTTGGATATTTTGATACTTTATGCTTTCTTCCCACTAGTGTTTTACCAAGAAATTGTAACACTGATCATACTCAATCGTAATTGGTAAGGTGAAGCTTATGTGATACTAATAAAGAGTTATTTGAAGTCTAGTGTGACTTGAGGGTTGTATTTATGGGTATTTTGGATACGATAATGGTTAGGAGTGGCATATTACCATTGTCATGGTCAAGTCACTGTCAAAGGCAATTAGACTATAAGAAACGAAGGTGGCATGGTGTTGACAGCCCTTGTAATGATTATAACAAATCAATATAAGCTATGTTTGATTTACTGTGCACATCATGGTCGTGACAGAACGCAATCACGGTCATAAAATATCAGAAATACCTTATTCATTTAATAGTAGTTCCCACATTCTCTCGATTTCTAGTTTCATGGACGAAACCTTTTTAAGGAGGGAACAATGTAAAAACCTAAAAAATTTGAGATAATTTATTTTCTCAATTATTAACAAAAACATTATATTATTACACGACGTAATTTATACATCAGGGGTATAAAATTTGTATGCTGAAATTATGACGAAAATATACTAATTACGAATAAATTAAATCCTATCATACGAATACATGGGGATTTATTTTCAAATCACCATCATTTTTTTTCCTCCACTTATCCTAATTTCTCCACTTTCTTCTCCTGTCACTTCTCCCGCCCCACTCTCTATTTCCCACTTCTCTTCCCTTCTCCTACCCCTTCCACAATTTTCATCCTTTCATCACAACTTCAATGCAAGATATCACCTCCTCATCTCCTCATCATCCTCTCTTGGATCCACGGTGATGAACAATACAGGCAAGGCTCGGTATCATCAACACACCTAGCATGATTCAAGCCATCGACCGTTGGAGCTCGTTGTTGCCATCATTAGATTAGGTGAGAAGAGATGAGTTTTTTGATTAACTATATGACAATTAGAAAGATTTGAAATTTTATGAGAAATCATAGAGTATGAGATAAATTCTAATTTTGATATATGTTGAAGCCTAATATGTCTAATTTCTGATAAAATTTATAGATCATGATTTGGAATTATGAATCTCAAGATATAAATCAAAAGATACGGGTATATTAATATATAAAAACTGGTTATAGGGATGACTTTGTGACTTGATATAGAATTACACGGCATGAATAAGAAAACGAGCCGAAATCACTGGAAAGCTCTTGAAGTATAGTTTCTGGAATAGTTTACAAATTTTGATTTAGAGTTAGTGAAATAAGGTCAAACTATCTAATCTAGCAGAAAATATAAACTTGAACGTATAAACTGTTATTATTGATAAGATTTCATAATGAATGCTCTGATTCTATGAAAATATTAGTTTATCTAAAATTTTACGAAATAATTTTTTGAGGTGTATACGAGAAGTTATGGATTTAAACGTGTCGAATGATCATGTTGGATAGAATCCGGGAATGACCCGTTTTGACCCCGAAACAAATCCAAGTGTTCATAAACACTTCTAATGAGGATAAATATATAAAATCATCATCATGGATAATCAAAATAAGTATCAAAGGCTTGTGCAAAACTCAGCATCATCTCATAATATTAATATGATATTTTTTTCACGAAGTACGAACAAATATGCTTAATTTCGTAATGTGAACAAACATTCACAAGGGAGTGTAATAATATGTGAATGTTATTATATTATAGCACTTGAAGACGTTGCTCGTTGTCACTTAAGGACGAGGCTGAGCGTGTGTATGTGAAAAACTATGATAAAAGGTAACGTTTAGATTTATTGTGTGTGCCGATGCATATTATTATACCGTGAGTATAATAATATGTGTTTGAATCTTTGGTCGCAGTCATTAATTATGCCTAACATAAAATTATGACTGTAACGTTTAGAACTGTGATTTGTGATGATGAATGTTAGTATACCTAGGCGTATATAGTTATGTGATGATTTCTGAGAAATTGACATAAAATGTATCTGACGTATCTTATTTCTTATCACTTACTATGTGACGTGATGAGATGATGAATGGCGCATCTTATGCCTGGTTTGTTGGTATAATGAGGATGAATGTGTGAAAGGAGTGTAAATCCATAATTGATGAGATAATTTCGTGGTATAAAACACAAAGAGCGTTGTGTCTGTCGTTTGTATTATACAGTGATTTGGTGGTGATATTTTTTCATCTACCCTGTGAGGTCGTTTTGGTATTAGGGTATCTCAGTACAAGAGATCCTGGGCTCCGGTTTGGCTGATCCCCTTTCACGGATATTCCTTTTGCTAAAGCTGGAGAGAGCTTATTTATGAAATTGAATAAGTCTCGTCAAGGGCATAATTATAACATTGAGGATATCTATTGTCCGTCGTCTCCGTATGATTGATATGATGGTACGTATATCAGAATTTTGAGTGAACTGCTGAGTGCAGCAATGCGTGAGACTTGAACTGGGGACTTGTCGTGTCACAGTATCATTCTCTCAGTTTGTTTGATACTCTGAGTTTAGTATGCTCCCAATAACATATTTGGGACATTCGTGAGATGAGATGTGCATGAACCCATAAATGATCGGAGTTGGAGAGGGAGAAGTATGTTTGGTGTGGTTGTGTTGTTTGGTTCGATACTTGCTTGGTGAATCTGTGCTGTCTGAGTAATGTGCTTGTTCCAATATGCTGGAGTAGATGATCTACACGTTTAATCTGCTTTGTTTGACTTGTATATTGATTTCAGAGTACTGGAATATATGATCTAAGTGATCAACTTTTCTTGTTTTCTTTCTCTCATGCATTCCTTACGAAGGGGGTCGACACGTTATTGAGCTCCTATAGCTCATGTCAACTGTTTTTCTGTGTCTTTCCTCTTCTTTTTGTTACAGGAGTAAGACTTGAAGGAGTAAAGCGACCTAAGATTTGATGTTAAATGTAACTTATGTGTGAAAGGTATTCTGATCTTAGAAAGAGATGTAAATGTCGCTATAAAGGTGATATTCTAAGTTATGATTCAGTGCATCAAAAGTTTCTAAACTAATGATGTATAAGTGAACTTAATTTAATTCTTATGACTAACCCAGGATGTGATGAGTATGCCTAAGTGGGACAATGACCCCCAACGATAGTAATTCCACATGATTTCTAAAAAAAAGGTCAGAAAATTTGGGGTGTTATAGTTTGGGTAGTGCAAAGGAAAGTGAATTGACTTTGGATAAAATGGCTACACTTCCGAAATGTCTAGAAGAAGGTAGGGCAAGGTTGGATGTGGGCTTCATTACTAAACGTACGTGATTATATGATGGAAAGGTGCCATGTGGATGTTGTTCAGGCATGGATAAGAGAGGGTTATGATGTAAGAAAGGGTTATGAAGTTCTTGTTGATGGTGGAATGAGGGTTCCATTACAAAAACTGATGTGGGATCAGGTTATCCTGCCAAGACATGGCTTTTATATTGTGGTTGGCATTGCTTGATAGGCTCAGGACTTGCAAAAGGTTGTATAAAACGGGCCTTATAGAGGAGGATGGGTGCATTTTCTGTAATGCTGCAGTGGAGATTGATGACCATCTCTTTTTTGCATGTGATTTTCCAGCTGAGGTGTGTGCAAATGTGTTAAAGGATCTGAAGCTGAAGTATAATACAATAGCCTCCTTCGTGCAATGGTGGAGTTGGATGTTGAGAGTGTCGAGATGGAAGACGGTCTTGGCTAGGACACGACAAGCAGCTTTTCCTGCATTGGTATATAGCATATGGGCTGAACGAAATCCTCGAGTGTTTCAGCAAATTTCAAATCCTCCTGATGTAGTAACGGGAAAAGTTAAGTCCTATGTAGTGTTGATTGTATAGGAGGTGTAACTAGAGTTATGGATGTAATCCCTCTAGGTTGATTTTTGCGTGATATAATGGTGCTTCCGTTTTACCCAAAAAAAAAAAAAAAAAAACATCGTTACCTAAATTATGTTACATAAATTAACAAATATAAGTACGAGGGTAAATTTTTTTAAGATAGAACCTTTTGGAAATAAAGTCGAACCAACATTGAAATGTCAGTTCTATAATTGATGCTAAAATCACTTTCTGTTGTCAAATTATGACAATAAGCGCATCTATTTTAGTATCAATGTTGGACTTATTCTTACATTGCTATTGCTAGTATAATTTAGGCTCTTTTTGTAATCACCAGAAAGTTAATTGCATATATCTCTTTATTCATTCATTGTCTGAAAACGTTAATTTTGCTTAATGCCAAGCTTTCATGGCATCAGACAAAAGGTGAGGATCAGAGAATTCAAGTGCCTTAACCTATTCAACAACATAACCGTTTTTCAGGTAGGAAATATCTGGTTGAACTTAAAACACAAAGAAAATAAACACGTAAAAAAACAAATTCCAGTTTAAGTAAGAAATCAGAAACTGATTTGAAATCAACTCTGTTTTTCCATTACAATATAGCTCAAACGTCTGTCATATTTGTGTACATCAAGACCACCATGGATGATGAGAACGTATAGGCTCCTTTTCAGCACAAAACCTAGCCTAAGCAAACCCAAAATCTTGCTCGTATATATGAAGAGCAAACTATCGGTTGGGCTTCGTGCATTTGCCCAATAGAGAAGAAAGAAGATGCTATTTGATAAGCAGCAGCCCGAAGCCATGCAGAGAACCAAGTTCCGTTCGACAGCATCTGATGTAGCATTCTATTCAAAAAGAGAAATTCTTTCATACATCCTTGTTTATCATCTTCAGGGGAGATGGCAGCGGAGCTGTAATGTGAATAACCTGCAAGAATACGATGTAAACAACAGTAAGAACATTGATGATACACTGAGAGTATCGGAAGAACCAGCCAACGCAATAAGTCGAGTCCTGATTAATTCTCTTACAGGCTACAGCTATTGCCAACACTTCTAACATGGAGTACGATTACAGCAGAAGGTTCAGTGCAGCAACACTTTCCTTGTTGAAGTCAACTTGGACTTCATTTGAGGATAATCAGTTCAAGCATACAGGTCATGATGACTCCCTCATATTTCGCATTGGCATTGCTGTTTTTCAGAACCAAAAATGCCCTTGGACTGTATACCCGATGGGCAGAGATTTGACAGGACCTTGCACAAAGCATGCAGTTTACATTGGCATGCAGGTAAAGCATCAACAGTGAACTTAATCCTAGCATATAACCAATTTAACATATAGCCGACAATGAACAATCTCTACCAATTTAGTAATCTTTCATAGGGATAGACATGAGTAGGGCTGTACACGAACCAAATCAAGTCGAGTGTCAAGGAATTCGATCTTGAACTTTCACTTTTCATTTCGAGCCGAACATCAGTCGATCTCGAGCACTAGCGAAAAACTCGAGCTCATACCATTTCTATCGAGGTTACTCAAATGCTCAAGTGCTGTTTATAGCTTATTATCATGTAGTGTAACTCCTCACCATAAAAATTTACTGAAGTACACATCAAACATTACTGAAATATGTTCATCCACAAATGAAAATGTTCTTATTTAAAAGAGGAAAAAATGAACGACAAATAAGAAACACATAGAAAGGAAGAATATGCATAGAACTAGTAACGGTTCGTAAAATAACAAATTCAACCCGAGCATATCGAATTGCTTCATATTGTTTAGAAGCTCAATTGAAAGGTAGAACAATTGTTACTTGTATATACATAACAGATATTATCAAACCTAATGAATCAACATTATAATAGGAATCAATAAAACACACGATAAACCATATATAGTTTTAAGAACAAAAGTAAATTGCTAAACTCAAAACAATCAATGTCCAAATTCTATATTATCTTATATAATAGTTGTAAATTTATTGATATTAGTCGAACCGTTCGGTCGAATTCGAACTCGGTCGAACTCAGTTCTATTCGCGAATACGTGAGCTGAACTCAAGTCGAACTCATCGAACCTATTGAACCCGAAATCCTTGCCGAGTTCGGCTCGACTAACGGAATCGAGTCGAACCTTAGTCGAGTCACTTGTTCGGTTCGAGTACAACCGTAGACATGAGTGATGTTTCAAAGGGAGTATCACAATCGTTTTTAACAGATGTAAATGCTGGAAACGGAACATTGTTCACCTCATTTCTAGTTGGATGCGAAAGAGCAACACGATGAGCATGCAAATGATACCCACAGTCTCCAGGTACAGGCTTCGCAGGACGTGCATAACCCCTACACATTGGGGACAACTGAATCATTGGAATCTCTCCATCACGGAGACAATTTCATAGATATCCAGCATGAGAACATCGAATCTTGCACTTGTTAATATCAAATACTAATCAATTAGCAAGCCAAGGCTCACAGGAGGAACGTAGAGGAGAGCCATGTTAGAACGTTCCAACAGAAAGCAACTAGAAAATATAAAAAGTCCATACCCATCTTCTCCAAAGCTTTCATCTTCAAGCTCACAATCCGAAAAACTTGGCTGACCACCCGCAGAATACAAAGGATCGCCTGCCAAGAAACAAGCAGGCTGTAGTGTCTTCTAGAAAGTAGAAATTCAAATAAAGTACAGTACGCATGTTATGAATAGTTAGCATACAGGCATGCTTACTAAAGGACGGTATATCGTCATCCTATGCAAATTGCCACATGGTGCTGCATTTTGCAGTGCTTATTTCTGCCTTTTTTCTTCTTCTTTTTTCAGTTTCCATGTGATGCTTAAGATTGTATATTATATATGCTCAGAGGCGAGTATCTGCATGAGTAAATAATGTATATTGACACAGAAACAGATGCTTCTGCTCTTTTTTCCGATTTCTTAGATTAGCTTTTTCCACATCCTGGAGTTGATTGTCTCATTACCCACTTAGGTCACCTTGGCATCTTCAAATCAATAACAATTTTTTTCAATAAATAAAATTATTATTTTTTCAATAACTGAAAATTATTTATCAAAAAAAAATAAAAATCAAATTTGAAATTTCAACACATCTATACTCGTGAATTTGTATGCCGGGTTGTGTGACGAAGTGTGGAAGCATCCTTGTATATGCCTCATATCCAGGAACAATAAGCAGCTACTTCAAATTTTCTAGTTCCTTGCAAACTGTCATCAATAAAACCATTCGCAAATTTCTCTATACCGAATTGTGGCATATGATCATTTCGTCTACACTCTTTTCTTGTTTCAGCAAATGCACACAAGATAGATTCATTGAACAATAAAAAACTAACCTAAGGTTATGAAAAGACCATCTCTTGCTCATATCACCTTGGTCAGGAATGTAGCACCAAAATAGAGATCGACATCAGGTTGAGAAGCGATATCCCAAATTTCTAGAGAGTAAAGAATGAGTCTGATCTATGGATTAGACAATCCTGTCAATGATGAATTAGTCATAAGTTTAATACCCGATGGAAACAACCTCTCATTGAGTACATCGTCCTATCCCAAGCCACTTTCAAATTGGAGTTTGGAACCGGGAAAGCTAAGAAAGTAACAGTAATAAGACCATACACTCAACCACCAGTGAAAAAGCATCACAGTTTCAATAAAATTTACCAAGCAAGGGATGCCCTATAAAAGCAAGATGAATGCGGATTTGGTGAGGCCGTCCTGATTGAATCTCAACCTGTACAATAAGAAGTGAGGAAGATAAGCTCCTAGTAGTTGTTGTTCTTGTTTTGCAATGATTTCAACAGATAGCAAAAACATATACTAGTGTCTCATTCTTAAGAGAAAACTGAGATTGAATTACCTGCACTAGTGTTTCATTCTTCTGCATATTTCTTTCAAGGACAGTGACTTTGCTTAAGGCCGGTTTTCCTGGTTAAAAAGGAAACATTAGAAGCTCCTTGGAAAATAAAGATCCATTACTGAGATATAGAAATGGGAACCTTAAATGCTTGAAGAAAAAGAACGACAATACTGAGATAGTAAAACTAATCAGGGAAGAACCAAAATAGGTATCACAAAATATATGGAAACTTCAATGACTCTCTCTCTCTCTCTCTCTCTCTCTCTCTCTCTCTCTCTCTCTCTCTCTCTCTCTCTCTCTCTCTCTCACCTGCTGATATGTTAACCATACTGGGAATTATAGGACAGAGGTCATTCGAAATATTGCACAGGCAGAAAGGAAGTGTCACTGATGTTTGATTGGTTTCTTCTCTCGACTTAAAGTTTCACAAGGAAAGTAAGTAATTCGAATGAGGTCATAGTAAATTCAGCTTGAGAAAGGAAGAAATAAATGTAGACAACCAACCTGAGCACAGAGCAACATAAACACCCCTGGCCACTCCAGGATATCGAATCATCCCAATTGGCTGGTTGATGATAATCTGTTTAAGAGACAAATTTCTAGAAAGTATATAAGAGAATCTTTCTCATAAGAACTGAGAGAATATAAAGAGCGCAAGCAACTTTGACCAGAGCAGTTCACTTCAAATAGGTCTAACTAGAATGTACTCAAAAGCAAGTAAAATTGCATTGCAAAGTGCAAGTCTACAAGGGCAAGCATTTCGCACTAATATATGCAAATGAGTTTCTCCAAAGGAAAGAAAAAACCATCACTGTACAACATGAACCACCAACGGAAAGTATTACACATGAAATCACCTCATCCCTATCAATTATACCACTGGTGAGTGCCCGGTACACCTTGGTGATCCTCCTCTCTTTTTCAGGTTGTAGATTCATAACTCTGGAGCAATGAACAATCAATCTGTCAGCCATCCTAATAAATAACTGGTCCAAAAAAAAATGAAAAGAAAAGAAAAGAAAAAGAGAAAAAAGAAGAAGAGAAAAGAAAAGAAAAAAAGAGAAAAAAACATAAGTATACAACTATAACTAAGTTGTGTGTTGCGTGTTAGGTAGCCGACAGCCAACACGTAAAAAATCTCGTTGGATCTCTCAACATGAATATGACGACTTGTGACGCCGTCGTATTCATGTAGCCGACCTCACTTGATGGGATAAAGGCTTGATTTGTTATTGTTTATACAACTATAACTAAGTTGCACTACAATATCAAAACCAACAAAGAGAAGTGAACTTATGTTGAAAAGTGATTAAAAGAACGCATCTAACGACCATCAGACCATCAGATGCTTATATAACAAAACCACTAGTCATGAGCGAGCTTCATAAGATAATGGGATCATTCTTTGTCAATTCAAAAACATGATTCATTGCCTCTTTTCCATTTCTATGTCAGATAAGGTAGGTGATTGCCTAGAAAAATGGTGAGGGTTGTCTCATTTAGCCGACAACCAACATCTAAAAAGAAAACTTGTACCAACCTACAAAACAAACTTCTATGTTATTAGAACGAAGTAAAGCAATGAATTTGACCAACCTGTTGCTCCTTAACACAGATGTTGCACCAGCAAAACATGCTGCGAGTCGAACTTTAGCAAGTTTTGTTTTTGCACAAAGTAAGACACCTGAATAAATTAAATATGATCACATAAAGGTGAAAAAGCCTGTAGGACCTCCCAGCCAAAAGAAACTCAGGAATTTGAAGTCACTAAGGATAGAAAAGAACATGATGGAAAATAGGATGACAATCGTAAGGTAAACAGTCAAAACCAGTAGGCATTCAACCTAAACTCCTGCTAATGAAGCAGCAGAATTCGATAGGTATGTATCATCTTACCTTTTCTTTCTCATCTTCTCCTCCTCCTCTTTTTCGGAGAGGATGGGGATGCAATTTCATGCCAAAACACTACCATAAGTTTCATAACTTTCACTTGCTGAGTGGCACATTGCAATATAATTGATGCAATAAGACCAATATCCAAGTAATCCAAGATTCTGTGATAGCAACAAATTTACGGTAATTTTTTTATAGCGAGTATGCACTTTCAAGGAGGACTGACGACTGTTAAAGGCCTCTATTTTCTACACTTCCCGCATTTCATAAAATTTTATATCCTGACCATCCCCGAAGCATATCCTGACTCTCCCAAACCCCAGTAACAACATTGGTTCTGTTAGAAGTCCTCCTTTTCAGGTATACTAAAGATGTCCTCCTTTTTACTCAGTATCAGAAACGGCCGATATCATTCAATCAGTTAGAAGAACAAATAACGGCTTCTCACTCCAACAATTTGGTTCTGTTCAACAAATTGGTTCAGTAGTCTTCGAAAATAGGTATATATTGCATGAGAAGAACCAACCTGATGTGCCACGTCCAAGACGGTGAACTGGAATTGGATGAGACTCCTGGACTGGAACTAATTCACCACTCTCACTTGCACGCCATAGCAGTTGCATCAAAACAGTTCGCTGCTGGAAGAGTCCTCCAGGTAAAACTTGCAGGCCAGATGGCTTATTGAGAGCAATCTGGTTGTAGGCAAAAAAATAAAAATTGAAATAAACATCATTGGATGGCTAAATCATTGAGATTATTACTTAGGACATCTAACGGATACAAAAGGTCTAGTGCTATCAACTCATCTAGATTTCTATCTCAACAAGTTCATAGAAAAGGTCCAGTGTTATCCAAGTCTTTGATCAGCCAATGCAGGTAAATTGTAGCCTCGATTCATAATTCAAGGATTTATAATTTAGAGTTTGGAAACATACTTATCTCGATTCAAATAGCAAAACACCATCATGTTATCCACCAACGTTTTCATGAATGATAAGGAAAGACAATGTCCAGGTTTGTTTGGGGTGGAAGTAGTTTTCAATTGCATAATTTTGAAAAATAAAACCATTTGCATCCATTGATAATACTAGCCACTAAGATTGTTGGACTTTGACAATCTTTTAATTGGTAATCCTTCAAGTCATTATAATGTCATGTCCCTCTTTCTATTCCTTTTCCACTATGGAAAAGAAAAGGTAAAACATACACGATTATGCCCAGTTTAGAGTTCAAAAATCCTATTGAGAGCCAGAAAAAAATTCAATAATATAAAACCAATTCACTTCTTCTTGTGTACGATACATAAAACCCTCCATGTGGTTGGTTGATACTAGACAATTAACTCTAGTACAAATGGAAGCCACAGATTATTTGCCAATCACATGTAGAAATCCGACGGAGTGCATACAGAACACAATACTTCTAACAATATAGATAATCACTTAACAATTGCGCTATATGCTTTTTCATTTCACCATAACAATATCAATAACTCCCAAATTACTCTAGCCAACATAAAATCCAAATCTTGCAAAAATCCAACAATCTTTTACCAAGTCATCATCCTCATAAAGTACTTGAAGGAAGTACGGTGCATCAGGCTCCTTCCATGACATCCGTCGATACACCAACTCTGCCCCATCCCTATCAAAATCCAACACCAAAACTAAGCACCATTCCAAAATAACAAACAAACCAAACCACCACCGTACCTGAGAACCATGTCAGGATCAGTGGCAACCTCACCATCTACGCTTATCTGTCCGTTCTCGATTCGCTGCAACCAACTATTTCAACTTATCAGTTCAACCAGACAAACATCAAAACAATTCAATTTTATAACTAAGCAACAAAGGAAATGTTCTGTCAGTAACATAACTTATGTGTTGCTAAACAGATCCAACCAAGAAAATTCAAAACACACAAGAAAAATTGGTTTTTGTAAAAAGTTAAATGTGATCTTTGTCGTTGGATCGGTCTAACAACACATAAGATTACATGTTGTTGCCAACAGCCAACTCTCTTGACCCTACTACTGTCTCCGTCTCAAAAAGATTGCATTTTCTTTTTATTGGGGATGCATGACGAGACAATCTTCGGGTCGTGTTGTTAGACGATCAGCCATTTTTTTTTAGGGAAAATGAGGTGAAACACTAATGATAGTAAACTTGATGTAGAATTACTATGGGCCAAAAGAAAATCAAAATCATAATAGTTTATGGGAGAAACTAAGCTCCTCAAATTGCCTGTCGAATAATGCATTTATAGAGAAAGGTTAAGGAGCAATAATTTCTGTAATGAGAATGTGGCTTACCCTTGCAATGGAGCAGAAGACTTGTGCTTGGTCGAGTAAAAGTGGATCAGAGTTTGACCTAGCCGAGATGAAAAGGGAACCGATAGTTGTGGTTAGTTGGAAATTGAAGTGAGGAGAATGCATATTGCAAGGGGGAAGAGAAAGTGAGTTACCTGCGTGAGGACGTGAGATGGTGTCGTGGTATGAGATTCCGTCGTTGAATTCCGGCCACGCCACGCCGAAACTCCCCGCCGAGCTCATTGGTGAGTTCTGAGATTTTCGCATTGGTTCCGCGGAGAATATCTTCCGAGTAACAGTTTTTCTTGACGTGAAGGTAAAGTGGGTATTGATTTTTTTTTTCTTTGTTCATGAAGCATGGGTATGTTTGTGAGATCGAAGAAGAGAGGAGGTTAAAGAAAGTTAGGTGAGGGAAGGTGAGAGAAAGGAAAGGAAATAAATTTATATTATTTTTATTTTAATTTAATTATAATAATTTGATTAGATATGAGATTTTATATGTGTTTAATTTGAATGAAATTTAATAAAAAAATATTTTTTTAGAAACAGTGGTGTAATTAGAATTTAAGAAAGAATGAGAGCGGAAGAAAGAATGAGAGCGGAAGAGGGAGGAGATGATAAGGTAATTTGATTATATTAATATAAATTTATTATTAAATAAAAATAAAATAAAAGTTTTATATTAATATTGAAACAGAGAAAATAAATTATTATTCTATCCTTATGTTTTAGAAGAATACAAATGATTGTTTTTGGATTTGGATGAATTAATAATTTTTTTTCACTTTCTCCCCAACTATTCTCATTCTAGGGGAGAAAATGATGAGGAAAAACTCACCCTATTTTCTCTCCTATTTTTCCTTTAACCCCTCCCTTCCCCTTAACCCAAAACTCACAAAACAAAAAAAAAAAAAAAAAAAAACAATTCTTGAAATCTCTTACCTCACCTCCCCCCACTCCAAAACCAAATTCACAAACAAAGCCTAAATATTTGTCGTTGTTTTTATTTCTCAAACGAATCATATTGTCAAATGGAGCACGATCACCTGCTATATTATGCTATAGCAATGCTATGTCGGTTTTTGTTTGTTTTTTTTTTTTGTTTCGTTTTTTGTTTTTGGCGTATAACACCACGGAATCACAGCAGGTGATCTGGTCCAATGTCAAATAGTCCTCTAATACTTGGTATTAAAAATGTTATGGATGATAATCATTTCTTATGTTTAATATAAGAGCTTGACGAATATATGTTATGGCACACCTAAATTTAGGTGTATCTAATATAAATCACGGTTGAGAATAAAAAATGGAGGGGAAATACATCTTGAGATGAGAGCTCAACAATTAATAGATCCACTATCATAGAATGAGGCATATATCCTCATACTCATCTATCCTCACGTTTAAATCTCAACCGTTGATTTATAAATGACACATCTAACCTTAGGTGTGTCATGACATATATCCGTTTTTTCTTAATATAATGAAAGCAAGCATAATGCGAAAGAATATAATGCAAAACACCCTTTAAAATCCAATAGGATATCGATAATGCTTGTCCAGGTTGCAGTAATAAATAATGTCTTCGTTTTCTGTCTAGATTGTAACCAAAAAAAAAAAAAAAAAGAATGAGAGAGGGAAAAAGGGACACTTAGTAATTAGAAAATTACACTAATATAACTGAGGCAAGTTTCATTCACACTCCATTATCCAAAGTGTTTCAAGCAACAATTAGCTATCCAATGATACTTTTATTTACATCTAGGTAGTTAAAAGTGAGTAAAATATATTAATATCGTCACCTAACCTATATTGATCCATTCTTCTTCCTCACTCAATCATTGACTCTCACTCTCAAAACTGGACCATTCCCTACTCCCACACCACTGACCACTTCCTGCTTTCCCCATATTTGCTGCGGTCATCACCACACCAAAAAAATCCATGTGATCGCTTATCGAATCCATATAATATCCCCAAAAGCTCAATCTCCATCAAAACTCCAAACCTTTATAACTCGACACCAAAAAACAGAGCCGCCACTACAACCATAAGCACACACAACAACAACATCAACATTGAAATCCGCAGACTTCGCGTCTTCAAGCCGTACTCGTAGACCTAGGAGACCCAAACATAGAAAAACAATCGCCGTCATCACCACCCTTTTCCGCTTGCAGTGTCATCATTATCAGCCTCCTTGGCAGAACACAACGTCGCCGATCTCCCTCTCATTTTCCCAACAATCGCCAACCCCATAGTGCAGAACTCACTCCAGCCCGACGTCTTCATATGTGATGGCGTCTGTCACCTCTGTCACAACGATGCTAAAATAAAAAAAACCCTCTTGTTCCCAACAATGATGTGGTGGAGTATGAGGATTAGGCTTTTGGGGGTAGGGGTTTTGAGATTTTGATTGTGTTGTGTATTGGTTTTTGTTCTTTAGGGGTGAAATGGTTGATCGGGGTAGACAAGGAGAGGAAGATCGAGTTCTATTGTTTTTCGTCCGAGGCGGCTAAGTCGTATCTGATGCGTGGAGACTCGACGAGAAGGAATAGGGCGATGGCACGAAAAAGCATCATCAATGGCGAGCGAAGTGAATGATGAAAGTCCCAATATAGCTTGCTGTGAAATCAAAGAGGGGGTGAATAGTCTCTTTTTCAAAGTTTTATTGTCAAATTGACAAAGGTCAGTTAGACAACAATGTTGTTTTAAGCTTATTGTAGTAATGTGAAATCTTACTGCAGCAAAGCTGGTTCTTTTTAGTTTATTGTTGGTCGAATAGTATTAGCAGTAGGGTTAAAGATAATGAAAGCAGTAATGTAAGAACACAAGGAGTTTTTATACTGGTTAGAGTATATAGCTAATATACGGTTATATCCCTTACTCTAGTCTTCCCTTGACTATCAATGTGATATGTCAAGAGAATAGTACTTCGTGTGAGTGTTTTAGGCTCACAATCAACCTGTCACCTTATAGTATGTAAGTGACAGTACAAACCAATTAAAAGATCTTTTCTTCTCCTTAAGAGGACTACAAATAGCCTCTTGCAATTGTTTATCCAACACTAGTACTAATCAAACCTTACTTTAAATCTTGCTTTCAAATAGCTGGTTCAAATCTTCAGCTATCAACGTCTTACACTGTTCACTTGAAGCCTTACTGCACTTGTCTTTCTTTCAGAGCAACATTAAACAAATTCAAAAGTTATGAAAACTTAGGTATTGCCTTTGTATTTATAGGCAATCCCAAGTTTTTAGCCATTTTTAAGCCGTCCTTTCTTTGAAACATCACTTTCATGCCACTCTGAAACCATATTCACAAACCCGTGACCTCTAACTTTTGATGCAGGAAAGGACACTAACACAGTGCAAAAGGCAACACGTGAACCTTGACTTCATATGGACCCTTCTATTGAACTCAACCTTGCTGTCCTTCAGTCTTACTGCAGTAACCCTTTTCACATAGAAGCAATCCAGGGTAAATTATTCCTTACTATAGAAGCCCAAATGCCCAAGATTTACTGTCCCTTCACTCATCACCTCAATGCTACCAGTCTTACTATATTCCTTTCTGAACCCGCCTTACTGTGTTCCTCTCTGAACCAGCCTTGCTGCATTCCTTTCTGAATTAGCCTTACTATGCTGCATTCCTTTCTGAATTAGCCTTACTATGCACCCATTACAAGCTCACTTTCCAAGCAGACGAGTCTTAGCCTTGGTGCATACTGGAACATTCTAAGACTAGGATTTGCCTATCACTCAATTTCTATACATCATGGGTTTGACTCAACATAGATGAAGAAGAATGATGAACTTTTTGTGCAATGGATAGATGTGTTGTCAATGAAGTTAACTGATAGATAGATGCATCTCTAGTAAGACCACTTCTTCCACACAACATACATACTTGGTTAACAGGTAGGTCAATGTATTTTCTTCTTTTCCATGTTTGAATTGAATTTCACATTTTAAGATTCTAACCATATTCGAATTCGTTGAGCTTATACAGTAACTTATCAAGATCAATCCTTCCACCTAGAAAACGTTTAGTGGAACATTCACCTTCATACATCATGTTGTGTTTATTAGTGGTCGCTACAGTTTTCTTTTCAAACTTGATATTCATCATGGAAGGACTAGTTGTCTTAATCTTAACAAATACACTACAAGGTCTGCTAGACTCAACTAGATGAGACTGGTCTTGACATTGCATCTTTTCAATTTAGATTTTCAACTCAATGTTTTTCCTTTTCACTTTGTCATAGGCCTTGCAAAACATGTCATTCTCAACTTGCAGATTTTTTTTTTTTTTTTTTATGTTAAGTGACTCAACTTGTTACCTCAACTTTATTATCTCAGCCTCATATACAACAACTAAGTCAGACACATGTTCATGTGTATCTAGGACGGAATTGAAGATTTTAATTGAACTTTCTTTTGGAATAATATGCTTGTCACTTCTAAGAGTTTCAAAGTTGGCATCTACCTCATTGTTGGGACAGGTCCAAACAGACATATCAGCCATGAGACATTCTTTTGAATCACTTTTGGTTTCTTCTTTCTTGTCTTCATCACTTACAGAGTTGTACTGATGTGTATGAAAATACACATCATTTCTTTATTTTAAATGTTAGTTTTATTCCTTTTGTATTGTCTAAATTACATTTTTAGTGTCTTTTTGTCTTGGAATGTTGGTACTGTTGTATTTTCATGTTTTTGGTAGATTGGCTTGAAATTTGGAACAAAAATGAAGAAGGATGAAGAAAATAACAAACCATGAACTCAAAAAGCTGCATTTCACGTTTAATCGTCATTTCATGTGTTTCGAGAGTTTTACGGCGATGTTTTATCACGTTTAGCTAGATTAGTATATTTAGATGTCATGTATAAGTTTTTAGATTTTTTGAACGTCATTTAATATTTTTAGTTTTGGATTTTAGGTCAATTGTACACTATGTCGCGGGCACGACATTATGTTGCGGCCATACAGGTGTCGCGCCCACGACTGACCCAAAATTTGATTCGTGCTGTTGTATATACGTCAAATTAATATTTATGAGCACTCACTTTCACTCTATAAATATAGAATTAATGCAGTGGTGGAAGTAAGGGTCGAACCCACAAGGACGGTTGCAATATTATTTATCTTTCTTTAATCACTATAAAGAACTATTACAAATATAAAAAATAAGGTTTT
>JAOVYX010015392.1:0-57432 GCA_035668315.1 Drosera spatulata
CATATCCTTTCAGCGACGGAATCCGTCGCTAAGTTGTTATCCTATCAGCGACGGATTCCGTCGCTAATATTGTGTTCTCCGAAAAACTAATTTTAGCGACGGAAAAGTCAATCCATCGCTGATTTTTCTCATTTTAGCGACGGACCCGTCGCTGAATTGTGTTTTAGCGACGAGGTTTTTAGCGACAAACTATTTTCGTCACTAATATATTTTAGCGACGGATTTGTTCGTTTTAGCGACGAAAAAATTCCGTAACTAAAACAATGAATTTTTGTAGTGTTCTCTACTCTTATATAGTCTTAATAAATAAGCTAGACTTCTACCTATGGATAAAATGTTTGCATATGTTATAATATGTATATTTTTCATCCCATATAAATTATAATCGATTGATCTAACACGATAATTTATATATATGTTGATTTTTAGTATAAAGAATAATTTGTCTTTTGATTTTTGTGAGTAAGAGAAGTGAGAAAAATGATAAAGGAGAGTGAAATGAGTTCATATGATATAAAGTAAAAGATATCGATGTTTTGATATTTTTAAGATAAAATATTTTCAAATTAGATAATGCCATAATTTTTGTGGGACATCTTATAAAAAATATTATAATTTTATTAGGACGGAAAGAATACATATCAAAATGATACTCCTTCCATCGGCATTGGAGCGAAAATTTATATGAATATGTTGCATTTTCTGAAAATGTTTTGTTTGCCCTTTTGCCTGCCACCAAGTGGGTCATATGCTTGGGATGAGTAAAGGTGACGTGTCATTCACCGGAGGCATTATTGAATATTGTGTATCTATGTTGCTTATGTTTTCTAATTTCAGTTGTTTTTTGATATCTCGCAAAGCTAATAAGGTCGCGCATGTTTTGGCCAAATATGCTTCAGAATGTTATGACAAAGGAGCTTGGTCTACAAGCTTACTAGATGATGCAATGAACGTATATAATCATGAAAAGAGCAATGAAATTTAGAGTCGTTTTGGACAATTTCCAAAAAAAAAGTGAAAAAAAATAAAGAAGGAGAAAAATAATGAATGAGTTGATTTGATATTAAGTAAAAAAAAAACATGTTTGGATAGTTTTATAAATATAATTTTCAATTATAAAAATATTGTACTACCTTCGTCCCATAAAAAATAAAACGTTGGTTTAAATCAACGATAAAGTTATTCAAGTTATGAATCGTCCGCTTGACGACTAAATATTATTTGTGCAAAATTTTCGTGACACAATAATAATAATTCAAGTAGTGTATTTCAACTTTGAATCAATAACATAATTTTCTTATATCGTTAAGATTAATAATAAATTTTTTTAAAATACATGATAAATAATATAATGATAATATAATCTTATATTTTATGAAAAAAAAAATATTCTTTTATCAAATATTTAAATTAAAATAATATTATATTTTTTTTATCAAAACTGAGGATGGAGTATTGATTTATTTTTTGTGAAAGGTAACACTAGATTGATTTTTGTATCATTCATTGGAAATGGTGTCTGATAAAGCCAAAAGCTCCGACTCGATGATCCCAATTCCCAAATCACGATCATCGACATCAATGAACCTTCCCTCGTCCTCTTCCATCGCATCCTTATCCAGCACCACCGGATCGTCCTCCTCCTCCTCCTCTTCTTCCTCCGCTACCTCGTGGCTTTCCGGCATTGTACGCGGCCGCTCCGAACCAAGAAGGGCCGCCGCCGCCGCCGCCACAGGCCGCTCGTCCTCCATGGCCGGCGACCACACCTTCTCCCCTGTAGTAGTAAAAAAGAATCAGTTCCGTGGCGTTCTCTTCAGATACGGCCCAAAACCGGCTCAGGTATATATGTTGTCTTTGTCCCCTCTCTCTGCCTCCGTGGACAAATTGAATATGCTCCAGTGAATTATTCCTCTAATAAGTGTAACATGGAATACTCGATGTGTCAGTTATATGATGTGATTTGCAGTTTTCGATAATTGGATCATAGAACTATAGAAGTGCAGCGAGAATATCTTTAAACCGAGACTTTATCGCACTACATCTTTCCTGTATTATGCCCTTTGAACATCATTGTAAGCCACATTATGCTTTGAGATTTTCTTTTAACTCCTTTGTCCCAAAACTAAGAGGAGCATGACTGACATGTGAGTCACAAGATTGCATCATCGTTTCTCATGCTGAAAGCATCCAACAAAGAGAGTTAACAAAATGTTATAGAAATAGGCACAACCACCACCATGTTTGAGTTTTGTTATAGGAGTATTTCTTTGTGATTCACATGTCTTAATGTGTGTTTGGTATCTACATGAGCATTAAACATTTTATTTCTCTTACTGATATGTTAAGAAATTGAATAAATATAAGAAGTCTCCTCCCCGTAACTTTTCTCTTTCTTTAGTCACTTCCTCTTCCCTTCTCTACTGTTCCACCTGAGTTGCTTCTTTGGTTCTTTATGCATCAAAAGTGTACATTGCGCATGTATTTTATGAATCCTGAGTGACATCTCATGTGTCGTTTATACTCATGCAGGTTGCATTCAAAACTGGTGATTATAAGCAACAAGTCATTTTCGTTGGTGGATTGACTGATGGTCTTATGGCTACTGAGTATGTTATTTAAAAGGAACACAGTAATTTACTAGTGTTTCTTTCTCCTTATCTATTCTGACATACTTGTTCTTCTTCAGGTGCTGATAAGTGTAGTTAGGTCATCTTTTCATTTCCCTTCTTTTTATAAGTATTGGAGGACACTTGAGCTTCTTGTATAGGTCACACATCTCCTAAGTTTTTTTATTACTAGTTATCAACCAAGTTGTACATTATACAAAATTATTAGAACTTGGACCATAACCGTTGCTCATGGTTGAACGTCCTTTACTCTTCTTATCCTACGTGCAACTGCACAAGTACCTTGAACTTTAAGTTGAGGTTCATCATACGGCTTCTACTAAAAAAGGAAGGACATATCGAACAGCCAACTAAATTAAAGTTGACTAAAGTATGATAACACTTTTGCAATTGCAATGTCTAAAACCCCTGTGTTTCACTCTACGATAAAACACATAGATATAAGATATCATTTATAAGAGATCATGTTATTTCCATAAAATTTGGTTGAGTGGGTAGTCGAATTTGACTTTGCATGGCCTCTTTCATTTGTCCTTTTGAATGGAAACGCTTCTTTCCCTCTTACTCTAGATTCGTTGCTCATCACCCAGGCTTACATTGCTTGCCAACTTGTGTCTGTAAAGTTCTAACCAAAAGATTATTACGCATTATTAGGTAGACCTGTATAAATTGGAGAAGAAATTCAACTTCAAGAAAGAGACATTGATGAAATGAGCACATTTGATCAATTCTGGACCAAGTGCACAAATTCCTGTTCTAAATCTGTCCAGACTGTCCAATGTTTGATTGTGATTTTGTTGCCTCTGCTTTGCGTATTCTATGTTTCCGTTTTTTCTTTCCCAATTTGTCTTGCTTGCTTTCTTTCTTCCCCTTGCTTGATCCCATTTTCTTGCATCATGCTAGCTGTTTGAATTGGTTTCTTGGTGGTTAATTTGATTTGCTATCTTTCTTACTGTTTTGTCATTATCTTTCATATTATGATAGCTCTGTATTTAAATCTTATCAATGCTATAACTACTTGCTCTGATTATCAGCTACTTAGAACCTTTGGCAATAGCTTTGGACAAGGAGAAGTGGTCTCTTGTTCAGGCACTCCTTTCCTCTTCATACATTGGATATGGAACCTCAAGCCTTGAACAGGTAAACATGTAAGCATCGGTTTGCTTCAAGTCTGAAATGAATTATTATCCAAATTTGATAATGCATCAAAATGGTATCTCATTACGACCAGAATTATATTTACGTATGTGAGGAACCCACTATACTAAAAGTCCGAAGTGATGTGGAAAGCCCCCAAATATTACTTAATGCTCCGCCGTCACAATGGTTCAATTATTATTATGTACTATTCATTATGCATTTTGAGAAGCTTTGTTTTTCGTCTTTAGGATGCAAAAAAAGACACCGACTCATCGGTACAAGATTGAAGTACATAATTTAAGCTATCATTAATGTTTTATTATATCTATGCGAAAAATAACGTTCAATCCTCCCGCAAAGCAAGTGAAACCTTGCATCAACAATTGTTTCGGGTCAAACTTGTTTATATATGTGGTGAGTTAAATGGCTACCCACATTGACCGTGGGGAAAAAAAAAGTAATTTATATATGTGAATGGATTTTGTTCTTGAGCTCTCCTTCTGGATCCCTACAAAACTGTTTCAAAATAAACGACATGAAGAGAGTAAACATGAAAGACCAAGTACAAGTCTGAATGCAAGAGTTGAATTGAATAGTAAATGACCCATTTGCCTTTGGAAAATGTATAGAGGAGAAGACCGAATATAATGGTAGGGTAGTGGATTGATGTTATATAACGTGAATACTAAGGATATATGAGTAGCTTTGGAACAAAAACTTGCATTCTATGATAATGTTGCTTTTTTAGTGGGACAAACAAATGAAAAAAAATCGTTGTAATTTTTTTTAGATGGAGGGAGTATAAGATAACATCCTTATGCAGATTAAAGAGGCGATTCTGCTAGGAAGAAGGGATGATATAAATATCTTCATAAGATAAGGTTTAACTATTACTCCCTCTGTCAAAAAAAAAAAAAAAACATTTACTTTCAAAAATGACACTATTGAACACGTATTTTGATGAGTTTGTTTTAATATCAAACAATGCTCGTTTCTCCCGCAACCATCACCGCATGAGAGTACATAGTTTATACAACAATTAATGGTTCACGACTAATTTGTGTAATACAATGTTTGATCGTTCCGTCGTGTCGGTCAAAGTTTGCCTCGATAAATTTCCACCGGTCCAACGTTGTATTTTTAATGGGACAAAGGGAGTAACTTTTTTGTTTGATAAAATTTTTTGTATATATTGTCATTAGGATCCTTTTTTACCTAAGATCAAATAGTTACATTAAATATGATATTTCTTAAAATTTAATCTTCACCTTATAGCCAGCAAACAAAGGACAAACGAATTACTTGGATAGTAATTATTTTAGTTTAAATAAAAATATACCCTTCTTTAAAAAAGAAAAAAAAAGAAAAAGGAATGAGTGTCATGATATAAGGTGTTTCTAGTATGAAAAGGACGATTGAGATTAAACGATATAGATGAATGGTCAAGATTAAAACATAGCATTTTAATCTCAACCTTTCATTTATGTTATTTTAATCTCAATCGTTCATTTATCATTTGACACCTATGTCATGACACACATTTCTTAATCCCATGAAAACAAGTCACCCATTTCCCTTAAAATTTTAAGAAGTTCGTAAATATCCTGTCATACCATTAGGGTGACATACTATTTGCCACTTGGATGTTTTTGTGTAATTTTATTTATAAAATAAAAGAAAGAGATTATTATAATTATTATCAGAAAAGTGGTGATGTAACTGAGACTTCTATTGAGTTTTCTAAAGGATGCAGCAGAGCTTGATCAGTTGATAAGTTATTTGATTAACAAGGAAGACTCTGAGGGTGTAGTTCTGCTCGGCCATAGTACTGGTTGTCAGGTATATGTTCAACTTTGTTAGTGTCTTTTTCATGACTATGATATTTTTGTCACTGCAAGACTGTACTATAAAGGGATCTGGGTGCCTGCATGGGCTGCAATTAGGCACTTGAAGGTCCCAAAACATCCAAGGACCCGCCTCCTCGTTTAGGCATCTTGTCAGGACTTCTTACTATAGAAGTGGTTGGTTCATGAATATTTGTACATCTTTGAGTCCTTATTATGGTCTTCCTTTGCATGATATTTGCTTTAAAACTTATTACAGACCGCAAATAGTAGTATGCAATACATATAAACATATCTTTGTTATTGTCGCTTCCATGATTACAATATATTTTTTCACTTTGAGACTGTGTTTAAAAAATGATGTAGGCATCCGCCTTGACTGTGATGAGGCACAAGAAAACTCCTAGCAATCTAGTTATATCAACTTGATGTTTTATCAATAGAAGGTGAAAGAAAAGAAGAAAAGATTAATTCATAATAAGATTGACATTACATATGTGTATAAGATAGAACTAGGGTTACCTTAATAGGCCTTACTCAATAACCCTAATTAACTTCAACACTCCGTCTCAAGTTGGGCCATACACATAAAAAAGACCTAACTTGTTACAAATGCATGAAATTCATCCCAGTCGAAGCTATTTTGTGAAAATATCTGCTAATTACTCATCTAATCGTGTGTGTACCAACTTTAGGGAACAATCCTTTACTTTCTCTTGAACAAAGGGACAATCAACCTCTATATGCTTCGTCTGCTCATGAAACACCGGATTATTCGCAATGTGAGTAGTCGACTGATTCTCACAACAAAAAATAGCTGATCCAGTCAAAGACACTCCAATCTCGCGTGATAGCATCCGAATCCACTAAATCTCCCCGATAACATTTTTCATAGCATGATACTCGCCTCTACACTAGATCATGAAACCTTATGATGCTTCTTCCTTTTTCACGACACAAGGTTGCCATAAGGATTACACAGTATCCTAAGGTAGACCCGCGATCGATAGGACAACCTGCTCAATTTGCATCAGAGTATCCTACCACTCCCTCCGTCCCAAAAGAATTACAGCACTTATTAAATTAGAATGTCCCACCTGAATTGCAACATTATCCTATTTAAAAATTTTTTCCCTACAAAAATACCAAAACACCCCTATTATTTACTTTATATCACATCAACTCATCCTATTATTTTTTCTCCTCATTTTCTTTTTCTCACTTCTCTCACTCGCACAAGTCAAAGGGCAAATTAGTTTTTACAACAAAAAACAACACACATAAATTATCGTCCCAGGTCAACTGGTTGCAATTCTTTTGGGACGGAGGTAGTAAATTCACAGGCTCTGGATCCAGAGGATTTGCATATTTAGCTATATCCTAATGACCACGATCGCGAAACACAAGTCCTTGATGTGAAGCTCGTTCTAAATAAAGAATAATCTGTAGGATAGCTTTCCAGTGAGTGGTACGAGGAGAACTTGAAAATTTGCTGATCACACTTACTACAAAATCCATGTCAGGATGAGTTACAGTAAGATAATTCAATGTGCCCACTGTACGACAATAATTCTCTGGATCATGCAACACCTAACCACTTCATTAGCGGACTTCGCTATGAGATCCATAGGCATGTCACTCGGTTTGGCATCAAGTAACCCAACTTCCTTTAGAATATCAAGTGCATGCTTTTGCTGAGACAATGCGATGCTGCCACTTAAATATGTAATCTTTATTCCAAGGAAATATCAAAGAAGACCCAAATCTTGAGTACTAAACTCTTTGTAGAAACTCCTTGAGTCGTTGTATACCACGAACTATACTATCAACATAAACAAACAGAAGAATCAATCCCTGCTAAAGAAGAGCTATTGAACACGATGATCGACATTGCATTGTCGTATGTCAAAAGCAACCACTACATTACGGAAATGATCAAACCACGCATGAGGAGACTGTTTGAGCCCATAACGCACTTTCCACATGCGGATACACTTTCTCCCCGTGAGCAACAAACCCGGGTAGTTGCTCCATGTACACTTCCTCCTTAAGATCACCATGAAGAAAGGATTCTTGACATCAAACTGATAAAGAGGCCATTGGAATCTGACAGCTAAAAAATAACTATATGAATAGAAAAGATCTTGGCAACCGGAGAAAAAGTCTCATCATAACCAATATCGTACATAGAGTATACCCTTTTGCAACAAGTCGTGCCTTCAAACACTCAACTGAACCATCTGAAAGATGCTTGATGGCAAAAACCCAACGACAACCTACTGCTTGTTTATCGGGTGACAAAAGCACGAGTTCCCAAGTATGATTACGGTATAAGCCTTATCCTCAAAGAATGTCACATCAGCAAAAATATACTCGCTCTCTCGTGTAGGATTGCAACATACATATCCCTTCTGAGCATGAGAATAACCGACAAAGATAGACTTTTCTGCACAGGTTGATAACTTGTCTAACCCAAGTGACAGAGAATGGACAAAACAGACACCAATGAAAATATGAGGACGAAACGACGACAAAGGATTATAAGGATGAAGAAGAGAATAAGGAATAACTCCTTGTAAAACAAACGAAGGAAGATGATTAATAAGATGACAAGCTATGAGGAGAGCATAACTCCAATATGATTTAGGTACCTTTTTGAGAAGAAGAAGACATCGATCAACATCCAACAAATGATTATTCTTTCTCTCAACAATTTCATTTTGTTGCGGGGGTGTGAGCACATGAACTATGCTGTATTGTCACTGCATAAACACGTAACCTGATAATCATACTGTGTACAAACTTCATTGTAAACCTTTCAGAATGACAGGAACACTTCTGTACGATCTTTGATAGAGTATAACCAAGTTGTACGACTCCAATCATCGATAAAAGTAACAAAATATTGAAACCCAAACGACGACTCTCGAAGATGACTTGACCACACTGACGACTTGGCCGTCTAGCTTTTCTTAGAACATTGCTTTGGAAAAATGAAAACAAGATAGTAATGTGTTGATGGTTTCTCGTTTGATAATAATTGCTTAAGTTGTTCTAACACCTATCACTTATTGTTCTCTAACATGTCCAGGATATTGTGCATTACATGCGAACAAATGCGGCATGCTCCAGGGCTGTTCGTGCCTCGATTTTGCAGGTTTTCACCTATTCCATTTGATTTGTCATGCTCGGTAGCCCATCTATATTGACTCCTCATACCCGCAGTTTCCTTCTAATAATCTGCTTCCGTTGCTTCTTCCATTCAAGAGTTCTTCTCCATTAGTTGTTATCCATCTAAGAAAGGCTCTAAATTTTATTGAGTATGTATTGCCATCAAACTTGTATTCAGAATTCCAATATCTTGAGTATTGGTTCGACAAAAAATATGGTACAGTGCTTATTTGAGACATTAAATTGCTGCTCAGGCTCCAGTTAGTGATCGCGAATACAGAGCAAATCTTCCGGAAACAGCTGCCATGATTGACTTGGCTTCAGCAATGATCAGGGAAGGCAGTGGGAGCGAACTAATGCCCAGGGAAGCAAATCCAGATTCCCCTATTACAGCTTATAGGTATGGCATCTGAAGCAACCGACGTCTGCTGATCATTGTTGACAATGATCCTTTGTTTCTCTTTTTATTTTGATCATTAATCCTTGGTCATTGTTGGTATGTGATCCTGCCACGTCTGCTGTCCTCCATAGTCTATAAGAGAGGAAGGAAGCAGTAGTGGGTGGTGCAGGGACTGGCAATATGGTAGTGGTTAGGCTGTTTTTCTCCATGCATCTCATCCTCTCATGTGGTATATACAGATGCCAAATCATTCGTTTAGGTAATCTATTGCCAAATGTCAAAAACTCACATGTGTTAAGCATTGATAAATATTCTTGAGCTTTTGAGAGAAATGTTTCATTCAAGTCTTCTACGACATTCATTCTGCATATTGTCAGAGTGGAGTTGGCTGCGTAGTCATTACTTCAAACCCAAAGTCTCGAAGAGATTTGTTTGAGGCGTGCTTATTATACAATTTCTTTCATTTTCACTCACTTCACGGAACTGATTATATAGTCTCCCAGGTATCATTCCCTTTGTGCATATATGGGAGATGATGACATGTTCAGCTCTGATCTCAGCGATGATCAATTGAGGATGAGACTTGGGCATATGGAGAATACACCTTGTCAGGTAAGTTATCTCCAAAGTTAATGTTCCAAATGCTGCTGAACTTGGACTGTGGGACTGAGGAGATTATATTCAGTGTATCAGTGTCTGCGGAAAATATTCTTCAGCTTTGGCCATGACCGCGCAAATCAATTTACGTTGAATTACGATCTTTGTTAATTATGGTTGATTCTCACGTGCCGGTAAACTCCACTTTCCTAGTGATGGAAAAGTTCTCGTTTTTTTCCAGAGGTGTAGGAGATCAATATATATACAGCCTTACCTCGCATTTGACAGTTATGGATATAGATATGGAATCTGTGACCAAGGAGCTTGTTTAGAATTTTTGTTTAAATAAAACATCTTTGTCCATCTTGTCAAGGTATGCTTTCGAACGGAACCTTTTACCTCATCTAGGGCCATGTGACGAGGAGTTACTAGATTTGCAACGATTCTTTTCGTTTTTGGTCAATCGATCACTAGCACAGTAGGATTTTTGTTATTGAGTTGGAAGCTTGTTGCCTGAGAAACCCACAAGTGTCGCCCTGCTCTCACATGCGTCAGCCCCGGATGGCCATGCACAAGTCATACACCATGTAGAGCTTGTCACTCCACTCACAAAATTATTCACAACCCCATCTTAAACTAAAACTTGTAGATAGGGTAAAGCGAGTTCGATCCCACGAGGAACGCAACTTATAATGATAGCAATCTAGGGGACATTTGGCTGGATAGATAAAAAGTGTTTATAGATGCTTATAGCTTATCGTAATAAGTTGTAGTTGATTGTAATTTTATAATAAACTGTTTAGTGTTTGGTAAATAAATAGTTTAAAGTTATTTTGTTTGGTCAAAGACAGTTTTGTTTTTGTTTTTGTTTGTTTGTTTAGGAGAAAAGTAATTTCAAATGGGTTATATCAATAAATTGAAAAATAGCTTAAAGTTACAGTTAAAAGGTTAAACGATCACTCATCAAAAATAAAATTTGACTTAAAATTTAAGACCAGACAAATGGGCCCTTGATTTTAGTTTTTTCATCAATTGTGATCAATTCCTTACTCAAATTAATCTTAAAATAAATAAAGGTGGGGGCTCAATAATCAACTAAAAATTAGCTAGCTAAACTATAGAAGGTTGCGATGCTAGGGTTCTAAGATCTCTTGCGGTACTCTCTCTATCCTTGTCACTATTATACAGTGTTACTATATCATTCTTTCTCTTCAACTTTTGACTTTGTTACCCAATAGATTCTCCATACTCATTCTCTATACCGTTTTTCATATTTTTCATAAAATAGTTTTTCATATCAAAATATATTGCTAATATTTTTTATATAGAATTTGTTATATGTAAGCCTTTAAATGAACTTTTCATTATGAAAAAAATAAAATTTTATAAAAAAAAGAAATAATTTCATTATCTTTTTATTGAAATTAATATTATATAAGTGATATTTTATAAAATTAAGTGATATTTTATTTTAATTTAGAATTGTTCATTTTTATAGTTGTAAATAATTTAAAATAATGATAAATGTGGTAAAGGGAATGCATTTTTCATTCCCTAGAAGTAGGGAATTTTGTTAGGGATAAGGAATGAGACGAGGATAAGGAATATGCTTCAAGGATCATTTTTCATAATAACTCTATTTACAAGGATAGGGAACCATGCATGGAATCCACTAATAATGCTCTATTAGAGCATTCGTAACAGTTTCCCTATATGATTCCCTATCCTTATATATTGAGAATCCGTATCAAAAAAGATCATGCATCAGATCTCGACCCCTATCCCTATCTTTCATGATTCCTTATATCCTATATTTTTCCTTATATTAGGGAGCCAAATTTCATTCCCTACACAATTTATTCCATTAAATAATATAAAAAAGTGATATTTTTGGTATAAAGGACCATTTATGAATTACAAATAAGTGCAAATATTTGAAGAATTGAATCATTATAGGTAAAATATAGTGTACGGATGAAACGGTGGCAACCGTTTCTTCCATGGTGGAAGAAACACCGAACGGCTCTTTGTTCTTTTCAACAAACCAAGATACAAACTGGAAAGTGATTGGAATATCATGGAGTGATGAAAAGGAGAAAAACAAAAACTGAGAGAGGAAGAGAGAAAAAAGCAGAGGGCAACAGCTTTTTTAGAATTTAATAGGAACCACCAACACAGGGAGAGAGAGAGCACCTTTTGTATTTACGGTCAACATCGTCAGGGCATTATTTTCTACTCCCTCCGTCCCATAATAAACGCAACGATTGACTTTTCACGAAAATTTATGTGTGTTGATTTTTGTGTATAAAGACTAAACTATCCCTTTGGTTGTGTGAGTGTAGGGAGAGAAAAAGAATAGGAGGAGAAGTGATAGTGGGGTGAGTTAATGTGATAAAATAAAAAGTAGGGGTGTTTTGGTATTTTTGAATAAAAAAATTTCCAAAAAATGAGATAATGTTGTAATTATTGTAAGATATCCAAAAAAAATAAGTGTTGTATTTATTATAGGACAGAAGGAGTAATAATATAACATACTAAATTTAGGTTCATTAACTTTTGTATATGAAAATAAGCATTAATAAAAGCAAATCTCAATATAAATCCTATTTGTTACTAATGATCACATAATAAAAGCATTAATAATGTATAAATATCTCAGTATAAACAAAAATCAATATATAAAAAATGCGCAGATTGCAGATCTATATAGAGAATCGATATAGGGAATCTGTGGAATGACTAAGAAAATAATTGGATCCCATTGTATTGTAATGATAGAGATATGAAAATTGTTGCGAATGGTCTAAGATTGATAAGAACTGAGCTTGACAATTGCATTGATATAAGGTTATTGGATCAACCAGTGGGCAAGATCTTCATTTCAATTTACGTGGATAGGTATGTGAACTGATTATTAAGCTTAAATACATGTTGTCATTCAATTTCTTCAAAGCACGGAACATAACCAATTCAACTAACCTATTTAACCATGAGACCATAAAATTGCTTTAAGCTCAAATGACATCATAACCTTAGATCTAAATGACAAGAGAGCTTAAATCATTGTCGACCTAAATCAATCACAACCAAATAATAACTTAGTGGAGTGTTGTTGATGTGGTATGCCTATTGCTTATGGAGCGGTGTGACAGATTCATCCATCATCTTTTTCCGGTAAAAACTTGTCAGATTTAGAAAAATGTTCTGTTCTTTACTGTGGGCAGAATAATATGAGTAGAGTATGTTATACTTTTTGCATGGAAGGTCATTATTTGTGGTTAGTTGCTTAGATTCGTTTATCATCATTTCCCGGAGTACCTGCGTCTTTTGTCGTATTTTCCTCCGGCTACTTGGTAGTCGTGCCGTCAAGCGCTACAAATTAATATTCCCACTCTCACCCATAAACAAATAGATCGAGCAAACAAGGGTCGATCCCACGAGGATTAAGGCAAATATGTGGAAAATTATGCTTAGTTTATGAATAAGTTCTAACTATTTAAATGTTTCACTAAAATGTGAGGTGAACTTAAAGTTTGATTTAGTAAATTACTAAAAGGAAAGAACTAAAGATTAATGATATAAATGATACGATAGAATAGCTAGGAATCTATGAAATCCACCATGTTTTTAGAATAATCATTGATAACATTATGATTGTAGCTTAGTGTGAGGTTGTGATTATTTTAACATAATAGCACACATTTGATATAAAGTGATCCAATAAGAGTATTAAGATCCTCTCATGATATCTTAGGACACTAAGCTATAGCAACCTAATTCATTCACATTGAATAATGATAAGTGATATCTTATAATACATCAAATGAGTTCAATAAAGTAACGTTTAAGGCATATCAATCTAGATCATACATCAAATGAGTTCAACAGATTAACCTAAATTAGATTTGCTTCATATTAATCATAAAGAGTTACGATTAATGGCATGGTTAAAATTATGACGTTAAATAGGTGATCAAGCTACATAAACAATCTCAATAATTTAATCAATGTCATATTCATCACTAAACATTAATCATACATGAAGATCATTTCTCATCGCCTATTCATTTCCATGGTTTCATTCACATGCCCTAACTACATAATCTACTCACGAAACATAATGGAAAACATAATCAACATAGAAATGAAGTTGACAAGGCAATCATAATGAAACAAAACTTAATTAATGATCAAACCACACGAATGTGAACAAAACGGCTCTGCACGGACAGCTCCGTCTCTGGAAATGAATGAACAAACATCGAGCAATAAACGAAGAATGAACTACAAGCCAATCTAACCTAGAGGGCTGGAGTGGTAAGCAAACTGAAAATGTTTAAAAAGAATCTGAGAAGGCTGCATCAGCTGAGTACCTCAAATATAGGAGAAAGGGTGCGAGAGGCTAGAAAGGCACTAGAGATAGCTCAGGATGCCCTCAGGAAGTCTTTTTCTGAGGAGAGGAAGAAAGTTGTCAAGGATTGCCAGAGGAAGTATAGTCAGTTGGTGGGTGGGAGCATGATTATATCAGACATCAAACTAAGGGCCAGTGGTGTAGGGATATGGATAAGTGCACCAAATATTTTTATGCCTTGATTAAAGGGAGAAAGGAAAAGCAGTACCATTCAGAGCTTAATGAGACACAGTTGTCCCGGGCTACTATCTCTGCAGAGATTCAAGATGAGGTGATGCACTTTTATCAGAATGTTCTGGGGGTTCCTCTTGAAACTAGGGAAAGGGTGTGTGAGGATATTATCCATGAGGGGCCTGTTCTGTCAGACGAGAAGCAGAATCAACTTGATGCTGATTTACTGTTGCTTAGGTGAAGGATGCTGTCTTTGCCATGGAAAATAGGGGCTGGATCGATACACATCACATTTCTTTAAAGCCGCTTGGGATATCATTGGATCTGAGGTGACTGAGGCAATATTGGATTTTTTTTATAATGGTCAGCTACTGCAACAGGTAAATGCTACCTTGGTTCTTCTTATAGCCAAATCTCATCATGCCTCTTCTATGGGTGATTATCGTCTCATCTCATGCTGTAACATCACATATAAAGTGATCTGTCGCATGCTGGTAACTAGGCTGGAGAGGATACTCCCTTGCATTATTGACCCTGCACAGAGTGCATTTGTGTGTGACAGGGTTATTTCAGATAACGTGCTTCTCAGTCAGGAGTTATTGGTAGGGTATGGGAGGGTCTGCAATGCGTATGTTAAAAATTGATAGTAGGAAGGCTTACGATTCTGTAGATTGGAAATTTTTAGAGGAGTTGCTAGTGGGAATGCAGTTTCCTCTTCGATATAGGCAGTTAGTGTTGACATGCCTTATGACTGCCAGTTTCTCCATTGTGGTAAATGGGGGAATATGTGGTTATTTTCAGGGGAAGCATGGTTTGGGACAAGGGGATCCCATATCACCGTATGTGTTTGTGCTATGTATTGAATACCTTGCTCGTGCTTTTAAACAGATGGTAAGAACACAAGGTTTCCATCCTAAATGTAAAAGGCAGGTATAGTTCAACTCTCGTTTGCTGACGATCTTATGATCTTTTGTAAAGCAAATGTTAGTTCGGTTCAGCTTGTGAAAGAGGTGTTGGAGCACTTTGCTAATACAAGTGGTCTGAGGATGAATCAAGAAAAAAGCTCGATATTCTTGGCTGGTGTGAGTGACGATATGGCCACTCATCTAGCTTGGATCTTGCAATGTCAGGTAGGATATTTCCAGTTAGGTGTTCCTTTTACTCCTAAGAAGCTACAGGTTTGCCTGTATAAACCACTAGATGAAAAAATCCTAGCTCGTATTTCATCATGGCAATCTAGACTCGTTTCTTATGCTAGGCGTTTGCAGCTAGTAATCTCTGTTTTGCAGCCATTGTATATGTACTGGGCCCAGCTATTTGTTATTCCTAAAATGGTCTTGCAGGAGATTGAAAGTAAATGTACGGCATTCTTATGGTCTGGTTCCGACATGAACTCACATAAGGCCTTGTTGGCATGGCAAGAATTATGTAGGCCTAAATGGCAGGAGTGGAATAGGGCCTATTTGACACATATAATAGAGCAGAAGAAGACGGAGATCGAACCGATTATCGAACCGCTACCGAAACCGACCAAACCGATTATTAAATGATTCGGTTTTGGTTTACAAAATGAAATCGCGGTTTAAAAACGAACCGAACTGATAAACCGATGATAAAACGATTAATCGAACCGTTTATGATCGATTATCGAACCGTTTAAAATTAATTATCGTGATTGTTTTACATAAAATTGTTAAAGTTAAATATCAAACAGATTATATTATTTTAAACCTAAGATAACATAATATCTTTAGTATTGTGGATATTGTCTTTTTTTTTTTAGAAATGAAAATAAAAACATTCAGTCATATTTTCTATTTTTTTATCGAATATTTTTTATTTGGTTAATAAGAAAATCATATAAATATACTTTTAGTATAATTTATATAGTTTTTTTTAACTTGGTATATCTAATTTATTTTTGCAAACATCTGTAGTAAAAATTTATAAAGTTATTTTAATGAACGATATATATAATTAAAATCTTAAAATATTTAAGACGAAACCGTTAAAAAATCGTACAAACAAAGTTGTTTAAAAATCGAAAAAATCGAACTGATTAATAAATGGTTTTGATTTTGATTTTCAAACCGATTAATTAATCGGTTCGGTTTTGGTTTTGGGTCGTAAAAATCGAACCGTCAAAAAATCGAACCGACCCGATTAACCCCCTTATATCGGATGTATCTGCTGAGTCATATAGCTCCTGGATCTGGAAGGAAGTGCTTGCAGTCAGGGATGCTTTTATGCCTTTTATGATTAAGAGAGGAGGAGTAATGCATTGGTCGGGGACAAAAAAAAATGGTATGTATACTACCTCTTCTGCATATGCTGTTCAAGTAGGAGGAAGTTTGCCTCATCAGAACATATGGAAAATAGTGTGGGGGACAGGGATTCGGCCACGACACAGCTTCGATTTTTGGTTTGTATGTAAAGACCGAATCCTCACAAGATCAAGGCTGTATGAGCAAGGGATTATTGATGATGATAGATGTGTTTTTTGCTGTGATGGAGTGGAAACTCGTGGGCATATGTTCGTTGAGTGTCAGTATAGCAAGGAAGTGCTGAATGGGCTCATGGAAAGACTGAAGATGGGATGTCGACGACATACATGGGTTGAGTGGTGTTTGTGGGCCAGCTGTGTGTTGAAGGGGAAGAAGAAAACTTTGATTATGAGAAGAGCTATGGTTGCAGCTTTGATCTATGCTATATGGGGAGAAAGAAACCAGAGAATATTCATGAGCAAGAAGAAGACGCCTCAGTTGGTGGAACGGCTCGAGCATGATATGTCCTGTAGTAGTTGATGTGTTTTTGTTGAATCTTTTAGAGGAGGTGTTAGTTTTTTTCTGGTTGTGAAGTCATTGGAGATTTGATGGGGATTAATGAAATTAACGGGTTGTGGAAATATACAAAACAAACTAAAACTTACTTACAAAGACATAAAATGGACATAAACACAAGATATAAATTAAGGAAAACATGCATAAAAATGTGTTTAACACTACTTTAGTTGCTAAAATTTATGAATGAGAGGCAAATATGAAGATATTTCTCTTTCTTAGAGGTCATACTCCATATCCTTGTGTTTTTTGACAGCAAGGTACTTCTCTATAGCAGGTGCCTCCTCTCGAGGAGATGTATCTCAGATGTCAAGTTACTTTTACCATAATATATCTTTTTCTCTTCTTAATACTTGTTATGATATTCTTGGCATGATAGTCATCAAACGGGGCCAGCTGTCCTCTTATACTTGAGAATATGTTTACAACTGATTGTCAACTTGACATGTACCACCTGATTTGTACCAATGTGGTTGCAAAGCTGATTATGAGGAGTGGCGCAATGCCAAACAACAAAAGAAAGGACAATCCTTTAGTTATAATGTTGCTCATATCGAAACATATTCAACTGAAACTGGTTGGTGTATTGCAGGTTATGTTTTCAATGGCTGATGAGTATGTACCAGGTTATGTTGACAAGAAATCATTGGTTAGTAGGTACGTTGAATGAGACACGGAGCTTTCTCCACTTATAGTTACTGCATTTTTTATGTCCGGCCTTTGAGTAACAAATATGTGATATGTCCTGAAAACATGTTCTTGATTATCTTTACATAGTATCCTCATTTTAGGTACCATGAGCATTGCAAATGGGCAGATTCAGTCAATATTGAGACCTCTGATGGTAGTAATGGATTAAAAACTTACGGTGTCTTGCAGATTATGCAAAGCATTAGGCGGAGCTGAGAAAGTTGAAATAGAATGGGGTAACCATTCACTCTCCAACAGAGTGGAAGATGCGGTGCACGTGATCATAGACTTTGTGAGAAGAGAGGGACCGAAGGGTTGGGATGACCCCTGGAACTAAACTAGTCCTCTTCGCACCCTGTGTTGTTGTTTATGGAAATTGTTTGTAATCACCCAGGATTGTGCTCAAGTGAAACAGTTTTGATGATGTTCATATTCTTTCCTCGATCAGAGATGAATAGAATTCATATGCTTTTGGTGACTTGTTGATGCAAAGCTGAGAGCCCAACCATTTCAGCAGATGGAGCTGTGCACGTAGACAGAGATCTGAGCTGCAGTTATCAATTAGGGAAAATCCACGCTGGTTAATCTATTTCACCGATGTAAGTGCCCAAGCAAACTTCAAAAATTATTTACTTACAAGTTTGAAAAACTGCGACATTGGACTACCGCATGCTACTTATGTGAGTAAATGAATTTTGATTAAGTTCATCAAGACGTCGTCTTGAAGTTGTGTGAGCATTGTTCACTGAGTTTAGCAACAGTTCCGGAATAAATACATGATTCCTAATCATAGGAATAATGTATAATTACCGTCAGAAGTGCATGATAAATACAGTCAAAGCCCAAAATTGAGAAGGAAATTAAGTGAAGTACTCTGGATAAAATGTGCGAGAAAAGTATTGAGTTCTCCATCGGAGGCTACCTGATCGGTATATTAGAGCACTCCTGATTGAAAATTGAGCGAATTACTCCTGATTGGTATAACTTCTACATTAATCTCATGCTTGATGTATTATATATCTGGTTGGTATATTAGAGTAAGACAAGCCGGGAATTGATGGAGGATTGGTGCAAGGAGATTGCGGGGGTTGATGGAGGAGCATTGGACAAGAGATGAGATAGTGTAGTCCTTAACCCTAATGATCCTGAGGCACAGATAAAAAGCCGGAATTCAGAAAAAGAGCTCTAAGCTATTGTTTGGAATGGGGTACGAATAAGTTATTCCATTCCTTGGTGGTTGTTTGCTTGGTTATATCAAATTTTTTTCCCCAGCAAAATTGTTTGGAATGGGGTACCTAATCAATGGAATAGGAGACTAACACATTAAGAACAAAATAATCGATTCCACCTGAAATGAGTAATCAAACACCCTTTTTTTGTGCATTCCTTTTGGGATGGCGACTGCATTCCGTTTCGATTCCATCAATCCAAATGTAATATAGGAGAAATGAGAATGGTCACAATTTCATTGTTTCTACTTATATTCCATCTGGTTTTATAGAATTACAAACTTGGAGTTCTTTCCACAACAAATGAGTGTGGGTAGAAATAGAGAAATCTGACCTAATCTCTTAACAAGTCGGCATACAATCAAGTATAGGGCTGAACATTGAACTCAAAAAGTGATGAAAAATACACAAAATAACTTGCAGGATGTCGTGCACGGCCCATGATAGCCCTTCTCCACCGTGAACAAGTTGTGCAGGTAACAACACTTGGATGGTGTTCATGGCCAGTGAAGACAGCAATCACGGTAGTAAACAGGCTATTCGTAGAGCGTGAACAGTACACTTCATTCAATTCTACAAGTTTTGGCTTGCGTTAGGTGTTGGAGCTGTCGTAAAAATGCTCGGAACGTTGGAAGATCTGACACACGAGAAAAAGAGAAGGAGCTCGATGAATGCAAAAGAAGCACCAAAGCGCCCGAGCACAAGCCTTGTCGACGCCCGGGCACGGGCTATGTTTGCGAAACAAGGAACCAGGAAAAACACTGAAGCGCCCGGGTGTAGGCTTCGGCCACGCCCGGGCGCAAGGTTTGACGACAAGGAAATGTGTTTTTGGGCCGGCACGAGATCGGTTGATGTTTTGATTGGAGATTTGTTTTTTATCCCTTTATTTATGGGTCTATAAATATTCATATATTAGATTTATTGAATAAGGGGTTGATAGAAAGATATTGAACGATTTTTTTAAGGTTTTAGCAAAACACAAGATGAGATTGAGTGAGTTGAGAGACGGTCATTGTAATCGCATGATTCGATTAGTGGATTGTTTTTTATGGATTTTTTCCACATTAAATCTCGTGTGTTGCTGTTTCAATTCTTGTTCGTGTTGATCCTTGCTTGATTGTGATATTCGGATCTATCGATTCTTGGATCTAAATTCGTAACAGTAGGTATTCAATTTGAATGTATTTAGAAGCTAATCATGGGAAGAGCTGCATGAATTTTGATGGTGTGCATCAGGAGGATAGAAGAGATTTGGCTGAGTTCAGGGGTTTTCAAAAGGATGCTCTTCCTGTTCGATACTTAGGAGTGGCATTATCTGCATACACACACAAAAAAAACTCAATGTGACACAGTATAAGCCTCTCATAAACAAGATATAACTTTCATAATTACGAGTTGGAATGTCAGGCTTCTCTCATATGCTAGAAGATCACAGCTCAACAAGGCAAATCCTTAATTCTCTATAGGTATACTGGTCTCAGATATTCATCCTTCCTAAATCTATCATTGAGAAGATTGAAGCTGTTTGTAGAGCATATTTTTGGTCTGGGGTGGCTCCTAAAAGACACAAGGCTCAAAGTTGCTTGGAAGGACGTATGTGAGCCAAGAAAGAGTGTTGGTCTGGGCATCAAAGATCTTTATGCTGGGAATATGTCCATGTTCTTTAAACAGGCTTGGGATACTCTAAGGAAGCAAGAGGGGCATGGATTCAGTGGGTACACTCTTATTATACAAGCACTAGAAGCTTTGTGTCGTTGGAGTATTAGATAGGTCAGTCCCGGGTTTGGAATGAAGTATTAAAGGCAAGGGACATGTTAAGCTCTTGCTTAGAAGAGGAGAAATAATATGTGAAGCTGGGATACAAAACACTTGAACCCCCTGCATTTATGGTAAGCAGGCATAAGTTGGTATGGGGGAGTAAATTGAGGAATTAAGGAATAACAATAATAAATAAAACAATTGATGAATTGAGGAGTAAATCATAAACAAAAGAATAACATCAACTTTTATCAATAACCGAATGTACATGAGTTTCCAGGTGCAGTATCAAAGTCTAGGTAAACTATTGAAGTATTATCCTTTGTGCGTAGAGTTCTGGCCTCATTTAACAAAAGATTCGCAATCTTCTCAGCTGAATTATTGCTACCAGCAACAAATTTTTCTCTTCCCTGCATATATAGAACACATACATCAGAACAAGGCAAACTTCAAGGAATTAGCATGACTGACCGAGTCCGAATTCACCATATGAAAAATTACCTGCAACACTAGTTGCATTGCTTTCTTCACACTAATGACATCCCAGAAGCCATCACTGCAAGTTTTGAAGCATTAAAATTTCCAAAATTGTCAAAGAATGACTTTTTTTTAAAATTGATAATTAGAGAACAGGAGGGCCTAATACATCCAATAATCAACAAAAAGCTTACACGGACGTAAACCATCACAAAGACTAACCAGATAGCAACAACACCATAACTAAGAAAATCATACAAATACCCATAATAGAAATATATCCGTTTGAAGATGAACTCCAGCACTTGCATCTGACCACATCTCTGGGTGGAGGGATTTGAACCCAATGACTTACCACAATAAGGATCAACATTGGTTGCACGAGCACTCATGATATGCACAGTACGGTTCACGGAACACTGACAAAAAATTACATTTGACTTTTACTTGCAAACCACATATCAATATGGTGTTTCCATTGCAAGGAATACAAAGGTCTGAGCACACAATTTTTATGCAATTCACAAGGATGGATCAAAAAAAACCTTTCATAAAAAGAGCATCTACAAGCACCAATTGTGATAATTCTGATTTAAGACCTAGAGCAACTTTAATAAAGAATATATTATCAGGTATCACTAGGGACACTGAGACAATGGGATAAGTGAAATTAGAGAATGAGATAAACATGAGTGTTCAGCAAGAGCTCACCTGGCGAGCAAAGCAAAGGCTTCTCTCATATGACCAATATGAACAACTTCACTGATGTACGGTTCTGAAATAAATCGTGGATCCTGCTCCTTGAGAAACTTGTCTCCTAGCATCCTCCCAAGATTCAAGCCTGCAACAATGCACAAAATCATCACCAAACTTAACATTTAAAACTCAAGGATGTGACAGATATAAACTTCAGCCTGACCACAAAGGCGAGTGTCCCCATCTTTTAATAGTTCTCCTGATTCATTGATGCGCTGTCTCTCTGCATAACTAGTTATTCTATGGTCTTCGCTCATCATAATCTGCCTCCCATCAATGCTGTAGCAGCAAAGAAAATACAATTAAGGAAAAAAGTCATTATTTCCACCCACGTAGAGATAGTCATACCAGGATGCCAGTGGTTCAAGAAAGAACTGAAGAGAGCTTTAAGTAGACACGACACTTCTTAAGTGAAAGCCAGTCAGCTAAAACAACCAAAAGGATTGCCATAGCACTGATACTAGCTTAAACTGTGAAAGTCGACATAAAAGCAACTTCTTTTGTCTCATAATATTTGCAACGATTACACATTGGACACTATTCGGGACATGTTTCGGTGGTGTTCATTTCTCTCACTAAATGAACAAAAACAACTACATTACCTAAACTATAATCAGTAATAAACAACAAATTATGAAAAATGATGTTTGATTCTACTGCATCGAAGTTCACTTCAACAAGTGCACATGGACTTTTGGTTACATTTTTTATGGGAAGATCGACAAGGAGGAAAAACTCTGCAAGGAGCTTTACCATATAAAACTTGCAGGCTCTAAAGGACCAAGTTACATTCACAAAGTTGGAGCGCTACAGAATTTCCATCTGGATAGTGAGCCCCTATTCTTATATCAGTCAGCCAGTGTCAGATGCCTCACGGAGTGGAAACTTTACACCGGATTCTTCCTCGTGATGATACAGAAGAGAGCACAGATGATAATATACAGAATGACTGGAGAGAATGGCACCATGATTAAGGATCAGTCTAGGATAGACAAGTCCAGCATCCAGTTCTTTCAAGGACTATCCAGAGGCATTTTTGTCAGATGCCTAGCAAAAGATCGATAGCATAACTCATATGCTAAGAAGGATAAGACAACTTTGACGAAAATGCCTATTATGAGGAGATTTGGGCTTCGGTTTTCTCGATTCATAGAGACAGTGCTCCGGAGCAATATGACTTCAGTGGCACATCTTACTAGGCTTGTCGACACACTGTAATAGAGGCTATATAGGCATAGTTTGGTATTTCTTCATGGCAGTAGTGCTTCCCTGTGGGGTGACTACCAACACAATAATTTCTAGGAGTGTATAACCCCTCCTCATGGACATAATATAGTCAAAAAAAAGTTTTTTCCTTACAAAAATTTTTTTTTTAAAAAAAAAATTAGCATAAATTTATATTAGAATAATCAATAATCAACAAAAAAGAAGATAAGCATCCTAACCAAACAGCTTAAACACAAAAGTATTTACTAATGAATTTAACCACGATATCCAACACTCAATAAAAAGAAGAATGATGAGCGCTCTACATATTAATACTCATGTATCAAACTCATATCCATCATATCCCCTAGGAGCAACATCGTAATCACCATCATAATCTCTTGTACAGAGATTGGTGTCATTATGATCAATATCACTGTTTGATGGGTTACTGGTTAGAGCTACATGCAAGTGAAAGAAAGTAGGAAAAAAGATGCGAAAAAAGCATCTTAAGTGGAGTATTAAGTGAAGCAGCTAAACTGATAACTGAACCAGTGAGTTCAGGGGGTGAATCGCTGAACCGATACTTGAACCGATCGGTTCAACTGATTCAGGGATACTTGAACCGATCGGTTCAACTGATTCAGGTCCCATTCTACAGCATCAACGATTCAATCTATGAATCAAAACCGGTTCCCCCAAAACCGGTTCTGGTCGGTTCAGTCCGATTCAACAAACCATAGTCCTATCTATCTTTGCAATATAAAAGATAAAGACAACCCACATAGTCCAGTACAACGCAAGGTATGGATGACTGTATCCCTGAAACTTGATGACCAAGGTATATGACAAAGTCCAGTGGGTTTCTATATCCGCTTCTTCATCAGTTAGGCTTTAGTCACCGCTGGATTGGCAAGGTGAGAAGCTAGGTTTCATAGTGCCGATCTTTCATTCTGATAAATGGTAACCTCATCAGTTGTTCCAATCTAAAGAGGGCTTCGCCATAGGGAAAGGCGGAAAGCTATCCGGATTGCACTTTTTTATGAGTACAACATATTATTCACTCAGCATCCATCAGGTAGGTTTACCAATAGCAGCGAGTTACAATCCCTCTCCTTCACGGATGATACCATAATCTTCGCAGAGTCGTTCCATCCAGCATTGCCGCAGGTGATGTAGTTCCTTGCACATTTATGATAGTGTTTAAGGTCTGATGATTAGCAATATGTGATGTGTGATAGGAGTCCCATCGGATGCCTGACGGTCATATCGGTAAGCAAACAACCTTTCATTTTGATTACTATATCGAATTGGCAATATGATTGAATGTTTTTAAAATTTATTTTGTTATTGGCATGTAGTTCTGGTTGTCTGAATACACAAATGTGATCAAGCAGCGGAAGAAGATAGAAGAAGAGATCCCAAGGTGTACAAAATGGAACCTAAAAAAGCTCCCGCTTGATTTGACGACTTTGATATAAAAAAAATCAAGGAAAAAAAGATACAGTTTATTTTTAAAAAAATAAAAATAGCACACCAGTTAAAAACACGACAAGTATTCCATTTTAAAGAACTAGTATGTCTGTATCTTAACTAGTACGCCTTATATAAATATGACAAATATGTATTTCAATGAACTAGTAAGCATGTGACATAAATCGTACATCTGTGTTAATTCTCACATCAAACAACTACTACGTCAGTGAAAAAAAAAATTAGTACGTCTAATTTAAAACACAACTAGTATGCCAGGGCAAATTAACTAGTACGCCTAGTTTTAAAACACAACTAGTACGCCAGTGCAAAAAAAAATAAAAATAGTACGTCTAGTTTAAAACATAACTAGTACATCGGGGCAAATTAAATAGTACGCTAATTTATACATTGTATATTTTCTTCCTTTTTTTGATGTCAGATGAATGCTGGCAGTATCGAAACAACAGAGAACTAGAAGGAAGAATATGAAATTGGTGCGCATGATGAAGCCAAAGCAAAAAATAACAATGGCGAAGCTGAAAAACCTAATGATGATGAAGATAAGAATACGAATGACAAAGAAACTGATGGTACAAATGAAGTGCATGCAGAAGAAGACAAAGACGAAGCGCATGACAAAGAGATTGAAGGCATTAAACATGTCGATCCTATTCAGGAATTTCCACCAAACCTCGAAGACGAGGAATGTCACAGTCCGGTCAAAGACTTGCATCAACAAGAAGACGATGTTCCAACTTTTGAAGAGGAGAAACAAGAAATGAATGAAGATCGTTATGCAGTAGATGGTTAGACCGAGCTCAACAATTGGTCGACTCACTAAAAGCACAACTGGAGGAAGCTGAGCCGAAAGACAAGGAGATGCAAGTGAGGCTGGATGAAAAAATAGAAAGCTTGGACGCTTTGAAGGTGGAAAAAAATGAACAATACAAAGAACGCAAGGTTCCAAAACTGAAGAACAACGACCTGTTGATGGAGAACAAGTGTCTAAGATTACACATCAACCTCACATCACTCAACACAAGTATCTATCAAAAGAGCCTTACAATGACCTTAAAACACTTTAAAATACTTGAAAAATGCTAAAAACATCATAAAAATAACTCAAACATCTTAAGAACACTAAGAAATAAATTAAAAAGACTAATAAACATTATAAAATCAACTCAACTCTCTTCAAAATGTTAGAATCTCCTAAAGGAGCCTTGAAATGAACTAAAACACCAAAAAAAAAAAAAAAAACTCAAATCTCTTTAAAACACTCAAAAATGCTACAAAACATAATAAAATCAACTCAAATCTCATTAAAAAAAAAAAAAAACCATCATGTTGTCATCTCAATAATGAGCAGAACATTCAGACGAGACTTGGTAAAAGGCTACAATCCACGGAGCAATATTTCTCATTTTGATATGCACAATTGCCTGGAACTTCTAATACATTTGCTGACACACGAGAAAAAATATGAAGAAGAAGAAGAAAAAGAAAAAAAAAAATCAACAGCAGGTGAGTATGAATATCAAAATAAACTACACCCTAGGGAACGTATCAATAACTACTTACCTGATAATACAAGTTGAATCTCCAACATTTGCACATTGCACAAAAAAACTTCTATCGCCAGCAGCCCAGACCATAAGCACCGTTGCAGTACAACCCTAAATGCACATAAGAGCTAATCAAACCCAAGAATGAAAGATAGAGGCATAGCATACAAATGTATCGCATCATATAGATATGCCTACATTTCTTAGCAATCTTTCTGAATATGACGCATATGAAATCAAAAGAAAGCACAAGAAGAAATTACATCTAAAAGTAATTCCAAATGTCAATTGTCATAAAATACTACTAAGAACACAGATAGCTAGTTGCCTGAACCCAATAGGATAACAATGAGCATTATACAGTGAGATCACAAGAGTATAGCGCATGGAGGTGATCTGTTAGGAATGAGAAGTTGGCCTTGCAAAGCGTAGGCAAGAAGGCAAATCGAAATAAGTTGAAATCAAGACTGGTTGATTAGTTAGACTTAGAAGCATGAAGCTAGCTAACTATGCCATGCACGAATGAACCAGAGATGGACCTTTCTGGTTCCTACAAGCACAAAGACTCACATATAAAGATATCAAGATTAATGTTGAGTGTGAAAAAACTCACACTTTTCCTAGTTAATTTCCTTGTGTCTTTGTCTTTATAGTCGTGTTTGTTGTTGCTTTTGGTGTCTCAAGTGGGTGGCCTTGGCACTGTTATTTTGTGTGTTTTCGATGTAGCTTGTTGATAATCGAGAGTTTTTTACGTGAAACAATCCGCCATTGTTGACTTAGCTCGTGACCAAATGCGAGTTAGTGGTGGTAGGCTTTTAGGTTACTGCTTTTGGTCACAATTTGTAACAATGAGTATTCTCAGGCCGAGACATTTTGAGATGTCACTAAAATAGGCTTGTAAACTATATATTCGGGCATTGAACAACGAAAAACCTGAAATAAACTAGTTTCCCAATAAAAACATATTCAGAGCATCCACTAACTAAGAAGAGGGAGAGAGAGAAAAAAAGAGGATGAATAAGAGTATGTTAGGTAAACCTCATAATAGTTATTCATGGAAGCTTCGGTTAGATCAAACGCCTGCCTGAGAACATCTGAGGCATCTTTCTGGGATAAAACCTTCTCCCTCTTGAAGGAGTCAGATAATATCTTTGTGATCATGTCAGGGAGGATTCTGCAAAGCCAGCCATCTTACAATAATTAGAATGATGCCAGAACCACAGTACAACAGAACTAATTTAGCTCGGAAAATGGTTATTGGTGACGTAGAAACTTATCGTAGACACATAATATGCAGAGACAAAGGCAGGCAACTGGTAAGTCTGTTTTGTATTCATCAAGCACAAAACTTGGTAGATCCTCTCGTTGAGAAAACCAAAAGACTAAATGCAGTATGACATCCTAGTCAGAGTAAAAACTTGCAAAGGTTTTGTCTTAACCTCTTACACTATTATTAAATTTCTTTGTTACAACTTTCAAGCAGTACATCTGATCTCTAGGTTCTAAGTTCTAAGTTAGGCCAGCCTCAAGCCTTCCCCGATTAATTAAGAATTACCCTCATTTCGGTTAGGATACTTCGATAGTTCTTATTCAATTAAAAGTATTAAGCTCGTTTAAAATTCTTAACATATCATTGAAAGACAGAGAAAGTTAGATCACAATATGTATCTAATACTCTCTCCAATACTCTCCCGTTATTTCAACTATTACACTCATATGTCCTTTCTCAGCCACAACTAGAGCAGAAACGACAAATAAGCAGGAACAGAAAAATGAAGCCTATCGAGAAGTTTAAGTAGTAACTCCAATTGATCCCAAATAAATAAATAAATAAAAATACAACAAAATAAAATAAAGGAGTAACTATTAGGAAAAGCTGAAGTTGGGAACCTTGACGGAAATTCATAAACAAGAGAATGTAGAATGCCACGGTCTGACACCTCCAAGGATTACCATCCAAATACAAAAGATAATAACCGATTTAATAATTTTTATTGAGTAAAAAATAACTTACTGGCTCGCAGATTTGGCAGCATCTGCTCCACCATGTCCATCACATATACCAAAAACACCAAACTGAATAAAAATATAGGAACATCAGCCCGTGAAATGATAAACAAGTTAATGTCTCCAATCTTTTCAGACTAACCTGATTAACCCCATGAAGTGGCCATCTGTAATACAATACATCTTCCATTGGAAGCTTTTTCCCACCATACCGCAAAGCCATGGCATCTGAAGCAATGCCAATACAAAATGGAGCCCCAGACTCGGCCACTAATTCAATGTGAACCTGCAACATAGAACTTAGATTCAAAGCAGCAGCCAGCTGTAGAAATGGTAGTTTCCTCTAACTACAACAAACAGACTCTTCAACTTTCATAGCTAAAGACAAACTTACGACAATCGTATGCAAAGAATGTATAAGTGCAACGTGAATCATTTAAGCCAGAGAGTGCTTATATGAATGCAGCGCTCCAGACAAGAAAAAAATGCTAGGAATTACATGTATTTGAGATGTCGTTCCAAGGGTTATTATGTCTCCACTAGAAAGTTCCACAGGATCACCCCAGTGTCTACTTCCATAAGCAGGATGATGAACAGGCTTAGAATTCAAAAGTGTTCCGTTAAGGCTGCCCATGTCTACTAGCTCCCAATTCAGCTTCTGGGACATATGAGGAGAAACAAGCTTGAGCAATCAAAATAAGTATGAGCAATTAAATGGCAAAAATACTGGGAAACCACTGATTGCTATAAAAAAAAAAAAAAATACATTCGAACTCCACTTTATCAGCGCATGCTTCCCCGAAACCTCTGAATCCTTCAACACTAAATCACATGGTGAATTCCTTCCTAGCGTAAATGGCAGCTCCGAGGTGCTAGATGAACGAAACGAATAAGAAAGCCCACGAGAAGGTCCAGTAATGACCTCCAAGGTGAGGCAGCTTCCTACACAACTAACCAAGAGAAGTAGTCACATGACTTACAGCTTTGGTCAATCAAAATTTCTAAAGGAAGATCTTCCAAACATCAAAAACCGGAAAGAACTACCTTGATCACCAATATTCTTGGAGAAATCCGGCTGACGAGTGGTATCTTCTAAAGGAAACCTTGAGTCTGCATATCCCTTCAGGTGTCGTTGCTGCTCTTCAGCCAAAAGGCTCGGCACAAAAAGACGTTTCAGAGTTTGACCCACCAGAACATTTTCTGAAGGATGACTTATATCTAGCAGCAAACTACAACCTTCAAATACAATATGGAAAAAAACTCCTATTACCCAGAACCACACAGAGATGTCACACCATAATGCACTAACCATTATAAATATTGGACGAGCATATCCTGCTAGGATACCAGATACTAGAAAGTAGGACTGCTCGAAGAGACAAGCAATCGGAATTAAACCAGGTGGCATACTGGAACTTTACTAAGACAATATGTACCAAGCAGTCTGCATATGAGACCGACAGAGCAGTCTAACTGAGGCATGAAGTAAATATCAGAAAACTAAATTCAACAAAGTAGCATGCCTTGGGTCAAATGAGATGCAGAAGCAGAGGCCCTTTGTTTGTTTCCAAGCCCATGAGCACCAGAAGAGTTCAAAAGCCCATCATTTAACAAACATCCTTCTGGAGCAAAAACCTCTGGTGACTCATATGTGTGACTAGCCTGCTCACCAAAGTCTTCTTCAATGAAGGGCCTTTCTAGATCATCAGCCTTCACCAGACACAAAAGAATTCAGTATCAGAAAGATGAAATTGTTTTACAAAATACAAACCACACCCACGTTGACGTAAATCAATATACCATGCACGATGCACCTAGAAACATAAAATCTAGAACATAATAACATAAAGAGATTCGATGTAAGGATATTAAAGAATCACAGCAGGTCCATTTTAATCTACATTGCAGGGCATGAGATGAGAAGTGTTCATATATAAACCTTATCATTTACACATGATCATTTATTCAGGAAATTAGCGCATCAGAATTAACAGTGACATGTTAAAATTAATTGAAACCTTAAATGCAATTTCCATGAAACACTACTCTGAAGTCTGAAAAGAATCCCCAACTCAGAGCAACTCCACCCATACCTTGTCATTTGGTTGCCATTTCAAATTTTTGGCAACTCAATTGACTACTTCGATCAAAATTTGGTTTGAATTCCACACCCATTGTTGCCATTTTTCTTACCAAAATGATTAGAATGGGAGGAGGGAGGAAGATTTTGAGGGAGTTCCGAGTGGGGGATGGGTTGCCATTTTCATTTTTGTTGCCAAATTTGAGAAGAAAAAAGGCATTGTCATTTTTTGGCAACCCAAATGACAACCACAGATGACAATTGCGAGCCGTCAAAAATGAAAATGACAACTCATATAGCAATGGGGTTGAGTTGCTCTCATATGTTAAACTGTTTTGCCCTTTCCGCCATTAACATTTCTCCAGAATAAAAAAAAAAGAAAAAAAAAAGGGAATACCGAATGCATTGTACACTTTCAACATTTACCTTTTCAACAACATACATCATGGATCAACTATCGTTATCACTCGCTCTCATCGACACAATTCACAGTAATTCACAAAATATGGAGCGAATCTGAAAGGCTTCTGCAAGCTATACAAAACCATGGATAGAATTCTCAAAAAGAAAATTTACACTTCGAAGATAGCAAACATAACCCGATCACAAGTGAATCAATACCACGACGACGACGAAAACAACTACCAAGGTATCCCGTCATCGACAAGGTCTGGGAAGGGCGAGATAGACGCAGTCTTACCAATGAAGAAACTGTTTCCTAATGCCCTCACAATATAACATGTTAAATTACCAATGCTCATGATCCGAGTTACAAATTCCCCAAACCAATCGTCAAACACAATTGCAGCTTGAAGTAAAGAGGTAAAAAGGAACCAAACCCTATAATGTGGAGGAAAGAGAAGAGAGGGAAAATTGGACCTCAATCGTGCAAGTTGGGGAACAGCGGACGAGGAATCGCCAAGGTTTAAAGACAATGAAGACGATGAGAAGGAGGAAGAGGAACATAATGAGGACGATGTAGCCGATAATGGTCTCCATCAACGCCATCCCCTTCTGCTCTCGCCAATTCCGTCCCACGAGAGACGAAGGCACAGGAGAGATGAGGTTGAGAAGAGACGATAAGAAAAGAAATAATCAAGGAGTCTCAAAAAAAAAAAAAAAAAAAAAAAAAAAAAAAAAAAAAAAAAAGGTTTTTTTTCTTTCATATAAATTATAATATTTTATCTCATAATTTTTATAATAGATTAATCGGACATATGTGTCGATGAAAAATTTGATATACGTACAGCGATGATCAAATATAGTTTTTTATAAATTTATAATGAAAAATCAATAATTGTATAAGTTACATACTTCAATCTAATACATATTACGGAATGATTAGACGTGATTTAATATTAAAACTTGACTCATATTCATGAGTATAAAATAACAAAATACGTATTTGTTGTAAAGTTTATGAGACGGAGGTGGTAGTTATTTTTTATTTGATAATAATTTATTTGTGTGTTGATTATATTGTAAGGATTGATTTGTTTTTTAACTTGTGTAGTGAGATGAGCAAAAAAAAAAAAAAAAGAGAAAAAAGAGAAATTAGAGTGTGATGAGTTACAATTTTTATGGAATATCTTTAAAAAAAATGTTGTAATATAGGATGGAGGGAGTATCAAACATTAACAAATTCATCATGTATCGCCGGACATAATTATCTTTTTATGGACTGTTTAATATCGCTGCTCAAAATTAGTAGTAATAGATATAGATAATCACTAATATCGAAATCAATTGACAAAATAAAATTATGTTTTATCAAGAGAATCTTGAACATTTTTTTTCTTTTTGATACGAATGAAATCTTGAATATTGTACTTAAATAAAATAAAAAAATTAATTAAAAATTATTATTTTTAATTTTCTATTTTCTTTTGATCCATTTTCAAAAACAGAAATCAATAATATACATTTTTTTCATCAGATAATAAAACAAAAATAAAAAATAGAACAAAAAATGATATCAAATAAACCCTTAGGTTGACGTTTGTTAAAGATATGAGGAATCAACTCTTAAATCTAGGGCTTCCGTCGACCAGTGGACGCTCTAAAAAAGCAATGTTTAGAGGAGTTAAAGACCGAATGCGGAAGGTATTGCAGTCATGGGATGGGAAGCTACCATCATTGGCCGACAAGGAGATATTAATCAAGGCGATACTCCAAGCCGTCCCCACATACATCATGTCCTGCTTTCGTATGCCAGAAGGGATGGCTGAAGAAGTTCAAAGGATCTGTTGCCGGTTCTTATGGGGTTCAAAGGAGGATCGGAACAAAATACACTAGATGAGTTGGATCCGTATGTGTCGATCGAAAGCAGACGAGGGTCCGAAGGTCTCGGCTTTCTAGAATTTGGATCCTTCAACGGTGCGCTATTAACCAAACAGCAATGGAAATACTGAGACAGGCTAAACCAGATCTATCGTTGAAAGGAGCAGTGCTTCAGGACTGCAAGTTGTTGATGAGGGAATATCAGGAATGTAATTGGTAGGGAGGCAAATAGGGTTGCACATCAAATGGCCTCCTTTTGTAACAGAATGCCTTGCTAATAACCTATGTAATGCCCAGCTTCCTTATGGAGCAATAAAATTACCTATAATGGGCTATTTAAAAAAAAAAACTGCTAAATCTTATAGAAATAGAACAATCAAAAAATCATCGAACCCGGGATTAATTCTTTTTTCAACTTTGATTTATCTTACTTTTCTTAGATATAATGACCATTGCTTTCTTCTTGTATATTTCCCCTATTCTTTTGGGTCCAAAACGCGGTGAAAAAAAGTGGAAGAATTCGAAGTTGGAAAAAAGTAAGGACAAAATGATTTTTTTTTTTTTTTGGTTTATCATAACGAAAAAGCTTGGAGTTGATTCAACCCCGCAATCTTATTATTTTATATTAGATTTATACCGATGATAACCCTTTCATTTCGAATGATATAGACGCCTTTTGAGTTCCCTTGTTATCGTAAATTTTCATCTTATTCCTATCTTTGGTTTGGTTTATCCCTTTAACATGTAGATTTGGTACAATATGATTACCTTTGATGCTAAAACAAATTGATGATACTTGTTAATAATTTGATTCAAACCCTTCATATGCTTAATAGATACTTTTGATAATCATGTATAAATCAATAAAGAGTTAATATGTTTAAACCAATGGGATGTTGACATGTGCATAGCTATTAACCAATAAGAAAGTGACATGTGTAGGACTAACAAAAAAAATTCCCTACACTTGTATTATATATTTATAATGTTGTGGTCCTATTTATCATCATATAATACTTTTATCTCAACCGTTGTTTTATCACTTAACACCTATGTCACGACATGTACTCTTTAAGCGCAGAAAAGGAAAATAAAATATGTGTAAGGTAGAAAAATCGAGTTGAAATAACTTTGGGAAGGGGGGAGGATGTATAGGCTATGATAGAGATATTAGAAAATTTGAACACGATACCAATTTGTGTCGCAGCGGAATATATAATAAACTCAACCAAGATCAATCGATGTGACTCAATAGAATCGATTCTTGAGGAATCTAACAGAATCAAGAATAAAAACAATAAAGATGACATAAAGATTTACGTGAAAAACCCACGAAGATCAAATCAGTATAATTACTTCGGATTACAAAGACAAGGTTTTCAGGTTCATCTTCAATATCCTAGTTTTCTGAGGATCTCTCGACAAACCTATCACGATCGATCACTTTGATCTCAACAGTTCAATCTTCAAGATCTCACAGGATCTTTCTTCAATAACCAATAATTAGGCCACGTCTAATCAATCTCAACAGAATGTAATGAGTAAGGGTTTGAAGATATATTACAGTAATTGTTTTCTAGATTGAAGAACCACCAAATCAATTCAACACAGATGATGACGACGACGATGGATCTTCCAACTGCGCAATTGCAACAGTTTCTTGATGAAAGTTGTTCTTCACACTTTGCACCACAAAAGAGAAAATAGAGAGAGAACTCTTTTTTTTTTTTTTTTTTACAAGAATCGTTTTAACACATATGATGACTTAATGTACTTCTGAATGAGCCAACGACCCCTTTATATAGAAGTCTTGAGTTCTTCATTTAATTTGTTATTCTAATCTTCGTCAGATTAGTAACTCCTTCTTCAACGAGTTTCTCTTGAACAGCTCTGATAAATTCTTTCCAATCTAATGCTTCTGAAAACAGGATCTTCATGTTTCAAACAGTCAGACTCCTTCTAAGACTCTGATGCGCTATCTTCGTTAGACTCATGACCTAATCAGATTGCAGTTGCTCATAATCTGGTACACACCAAGACTCTGTTTTCAGCTCTGATAAATTTGAAGCTCATAAAGCCAATGGCGTAACATAAATAAAATTTTTTAATGAAATAAAAAACTAATCATGGATATCTGATGGGAGGAATTAATATAGCACACATATATTACACCTTAATGTTTTGTATATATATTTAAGTGCATCCATAATGGGTGAGTTTTTAAACTCCAAAACCAAAATTCTAAAATTCGCAAAACTCTGGAAAAAGGTTCAAGAATCAAAATTCTTTACATGTTGTCACTTAGAATTTAAAGAATCTCTATAATAAACTCCCATATCAAGAGGAGTTGACTTAATAATAAATCGTCCCTCTCATAATCATAACGTCTGGGATTCAACACTTCATGACATAAGGAAACATTTTTCTATTTAAAAAAACATAAGAGTTAAATTACGTACGTCGCTTAAAGTTCTTTTTACTGTTTTTGGATAAGTTACTGGGCAAATTTTTTGGACCCTCCCATTTTTTTTTTAATAAAATGTTAATTTCATTCCACTCGAAAACAATTTTAAATACAATCAACCCTTTTATCACATGAGGGTCTAAAACAGTTTTAATTTCAAAAATCTTAACTAGACCTCTCATATTTTCAGTCTCTTTTATTTTCCCTTTGCACATCATTTTATGTGTTGATTTATGAATTGACATGTGTAAAATATCGTTGATCAAGTATGAAAAAACCGATCTGATATCTAAAAAGTTTCTTGCACTATATCGACTTTTTCAATATTCAGTTTGGTTATTTCCTTATCGACTGAAATACCATATGAGTCTAATACAGTCCTGCTTCTTTCAGCATCGGTCCGATACGGTAATTTCAAGAATTTTTTTTTGTTCATTCTTGTTAAATGCAAGGGAAAAAACAGACGATCGATGGAGGGACAGCGGCAGGCAATGCCCATTCGCACCGTAACCTCCGTGGAGATTGGGTCATTCCCCGCCATACTGGACTGGGCCCACACCCACATCCCTCCTATTCCGAGTGTGCCATACTGTCACCGGCTACTCCCGGTCACGGGCAGGACCCCTTCCGTCCTGACAACCGGCTCTGCCCGTCCCGTTCCGTGCTGTTGCGTAGGCCCCACAGTCACACACCAACAGCCTTTGTCTCTTGTCCCTTTGTCCGTTGTGTCCAAGTCCAACCAAAATAATGACCTCCGCGTTCTCAAAGGACCTCCTCTCGCCTCTTGTCTCGTGCCCCGACGCAACACCACAAACAAAACACCCACTCGATTTTTCCATCCTTTTCTCCATGGGATACTAGTTCCCTCTCATTAATCGATTTTTTTTATATTGAAAATCCAACTATTTTTTTTAAAGGATCAAATTATATATATTTATTTATTTAATAATAGTTCTAAAATAAATAAATTTTTTAGTAAAATTTTTAAATAGATAAAAATCAAATCAATTTCAATTATTATTATATATTCATTAATTTCTTTTTAAATTTTGATGTAAAAAAATATTCTTAATTCAATAAAATCAATACCAATTCAAAGATAAGATTTCGCGTAAGATGAAAATATTTGGATTAATATAGAACTGATGGATTTTTTTTTGTCCTTTTAGCCCGGAGAAAAAGACTAGAAGAAAACTGTGTCCTCCTCTTTCTCTCTCCTGCTCCCACTCTATCTATGATGGCCATGGCGATGGCGATAACGATGATGACGAAGCTACCATGGCTGATGCCTCCTCATCTCCAGCCTCGCTGAGCGGATGATGTGATTCAGTAGTCTAAGCAGCAGCAGCAGGAGCAGATATTTGTATACACAAAAGGACGCCCCAGACAAATTATATAGAGAGAGAGAGAAAAAAGCGATTTGGTATTATTGGCGTACGGTTACTGAAAACGCTGCCCTGCTTGCAGAAGAGATAGAGAGAGAGAAAAAGAGAGAGAGAGACAGCGGGCGCAGCAATCGACACGCGCTCTGCGCCTGCTTCTGAATCGTATAGGTTTTCTTCTCAGAATTCAGAATTCAGTATTCAGTGGTTGGTTGGATCAAAGGACGGACAGACGGACGGATTCATTCATCAATTTAGCACTACCACTCCGCACGACTTACGAGACGAGAGAGTGCGTGCGAGCGAGCGAGCGAGAGAGAGAGAGAGAGAGAGAGAGAGAGAGAGAGAGAGAGAGAGAGAGAGAGAGAGAGAGAGAGAGAGAGAGAGAGATTGTGGTCCGAAACCAAGCAAGGAAGGGTTGGGTTTGGAGGTACTTTTTTTTTCCACTACTACTGGATTCTGCTCTTATTATCACAATTGATTGGGGTTGGTTGGGGGGTTCAGATGGCGGATCTGTGCCTGCGCTCAACTTAATTGCAGATGACGCCGGAAAACAATGGTAGAGGAGGCGGAGGCGGAGACTTCTTCTCATCTCCTCCACATCCCAATTCACACGCCGCTGCTGCTACTGCTGCTGCTGCTGCAAGGAGGACGACAGCCGACGCCAACATAGGTAATTTCGCTGTTCTAAGGAGTACTAATACTATCCCCATCAAAGCAGATCCCGCAAGCGAAAGGGTTTCATTTAGGCTAGGTGGCCTAGAATTCACTTTCTTTGTGATTGGTTAAAGATTTGGGGTTCGTTTGGTTTTATTAGTTATGGATCAGGAAGCAGCGCTGTACACGGAGCTATGGCATGCTTGTGCCGGCCCTTTGGTCACCGTCCCTCCCGAAAACGACCGCGTTTTCTACTTCCCTCAGGGACACATCGAGCAGGTCTCCCTTCCTTCCTCTTTATCCAACCCCAAACTAAGTAGTAGTAGTATATCTCTTGATGTTCATCATCATCATCATCGTCATCGTCATTTGTCATTGTTGGATCTTGTATTATATTGATTAGGTGGAGGCTTCCACCAATCAAGCTGCTGACCAGCAGATGCCTGTCTACGATCTTCCATGGAAGATCCTCTGCCGAGTTCTTACGGTCCAATTGAAGGTTTTCCTTCCTTGTTTATTTGTCCTCTGATTTGCTTCTTGGATGTGTATTCTTCGCATATGCGTCGGCTGAATTCACAAGAGATTCTTCTTAATCAATCATTTTGATCAATAGGCTGAACCAGATACCGATGAGGTCTATGCTCAATTGACTCTTGTCCCTGAACCCAACGTAAGCTGCGTATTAGTTGCCAACCTTATTTTCGTTTGAAATAAACATTACGATGGAGATTGCAGCGCTGCGGTGTTGGTATGTTTGATTGCAGCAAAATGAGAATACAGTGGGAAAGGAACCTCCACGGCCAACTCAGCCTCGCTTTCATGTCCATTCCTTCTGTAAGACCTTGACAGCCTCCGATACCAGTACCCATGGAGGATTCTCTGTGCTAAGGCGCCATGCTGACGAATGCCTTCCTCCCCTGGTTTGTGCTATACTTAATGGATTCCCTTATCAATGTCTTGAATGCTGGACCTTTTGTGGTACTTTGACATTGTTCACGGGCCATATGTGTTCTGTCATGCAGGATATGTCTCAGCAACCACCCACGCAGGAACTGGTGGCCAAGGATTTGCATGGAAATGAGTGGCGTTTTCGACATATATTTAGGGGTAATGGTCCTCTCTAGTCAGAGCTCTCTCGAAGGAGGTTTTGCCTCACAATTATTACTTGTTTCCTAATCAAAGGAAACATTAGAAATGAATTAGTTCTATCGATTTGAGCGGGAGCGATAATCTACATCATTAGATCATGCCTGATTGGACAAGCATCATAAACTTATTCATGTCCTGGTTAGAACAGAATAGTCAATTGCAAATAGAGGTGTGTTCTGGTGGAAGTTTTTATTTTTGGAATAATATTTTCCTGTAAATAGCCTGCCCTCTGGACAATCAGCAATTTACTTTACTTGTTGGATAAGTTGATGATGCGAATGATCTGTTGGATTGCCGCAAAGTTATATTAGTTGATTCCCAATAATCTATATGCATGATGGTTGCAGAGTTCTTCGATGTGGCTAGGCATTTTGAAGCCTAGGAGTATTGATGTGATTTAAGTCTTATGGTGTTTATGTTTAGTTAGTTATTGTGGTTCCTAGTGACAGAAATTAAATAGTTGGATTGAGACTGAATGAACAGGTTAGATGATTCATGCATGATATAAACTGAGGGATGCAAGGCCCAACATGTCTCTTATTGCAATTGTTTCTGAATGGGACAGGATCTGCTGCATCTTCTGCTATAGATGTTTCTGATGATTCATCTTAAATCCTAATTGATCATATTGTTTAGTTGTGTGCCTCATATGTATCGCATATTGGTTCTAGTTTATTGCATGTTCATATGACTGTGTTTGCTTTTACATCCTAGCTCTTTTCATAGTCATCTGAATTCTCATGTAATGTATGTGTGATGACAGGTCAACCTAGGAGGCATCTGCTACAGAGTGGCTGGAGTGTGTTTGTTAGCTCCAAAAGGCTTGTCGCTGGCGATGCCTTTATATTTCTTAGGTATTCATAACACATGAATGTGATTCTGCTGTTGAATCCTGCAGGCACTTTTTAAACCTTCTTTTATGTCTATCTTAGAGGTGAAAACGGGGAACTTCGTGTTGGAGTAAGACGTGCCATGAGACAACAGGGTGTTGTTCCTTCGTCAGTCATATCAAGTCATAGTATGCATCTTGGGGTTCTCGCAACAGCATGGCATGCTATCTCGACAGGCACCATGTTCACAGTTTACTACAAGCCTAGGTTTGTTACTTTTGCAAAGTAAACTTGATGTTGTATCACGCTTGGCCACTCTAAATCCCGATTCAGTTCTGAATTCCGTTATGAGTACATGAACACATGGTAACGTAACGAAGAATGAGTGTCTGACAGCAATCCGTTTGAATTGCAAAACATATCTGTTGTCACGTTATCATAGGATATGAACACAAACATATAAATAGGGTCGTAGTCTTTATCTCCTGGACAATCTGCGATATATGTTCTTCCTTTCTATTGATGATTGGCATGACTCTCTTGCTTTCTCTCAGTATTGAGTTCTCATGGCCTAGATGTTTGTTATTCTTCAATAGTTCAACGCCACTACTTTGATTCGACCTTTTTTTTTTTTTTTTCAGAATATAGTTATTGTACACAGAGTAACAGTTATGAACAATGTGTTCTAGGACAAGTCCTGCTGAGTTTATTGTTCCGTACAACCAGTATATGGAGTCGACAAAGAACAATTATTCAATTGGGATGAGGTTTAAAATGAGATTCGAGGGCGAAGAGGCTCCTGAACAGAGGTATACAGTGCTACTTCTTGTCCTGTGAACTTTTTGTACTACTTCATGGCTCGGAGCATCTACGATTGAAATTAATGCAAGCTGCGCCAGTATACAAACTCATTTATGTTGGAGGCCTCTTTGACTTTATCTGTTCTGTAGGTTTACTGGCACTGTTGTCGGAATTGATGATGCTGATCCAAAGAGATGGCATGATTCAAAGTGGAGATGCCTGAAGGTGAACACCGTTATCCTTCAATATGATTGCAAAGGGTAGATAGTTCCATGTGATCTTTAGTTGGCGATTAATGTCTCCATAACTTCTCAAACTGTAGGTCCGTTGGGATGAAATCTCAAGTATAACTCGTCCAGAGCGAGTCTCGCCTTGGCAAATTGAGCCTGCGCTATCTCCTCCCACAATAAACCCTCTACCTGTCCCAAGATCTAAGCGTCCTCGTTCCAATATGGTTCCTCCATCTCATGACTCCTTCAATCTTACAAAAGAAGGTAATTGACTTCTAAGATATGTGATTAGTGTTCATTAGATGTGTAGATGATCCAAATGCGAGTGATTTATTTTTCAAATCGTGCAGCTTCCTCCAAAGTAGCAGCTGATCCCTTACTGGCTGGTGGGGTTTCAAGGGTCTTGCAAGTTCAAGAATTCTCTCCCTTGAGAACCAGCCTTGTTGATAGTAATGAGTTAGACACGGTTGAGAAGCCTATTGTATGCCCCAGTTCTGTCGATGACGAGAAGATTGAGCCGATTGCTTTTTCGCAGAAGCATGGATCTGAGACTTGGATGGCTGCTCTGAGGCCAGAGCCAAGATACTCTGATCTTCTGTCTGGTTTTGGGACTCGTATTGATTCATCGCCCAGGTTCCGCTCACTTTGTTCTGAACAAACTGCTGAAGCAGCTTCTGCTTCTTTGAAGAAACACCTACGAGATCATGAAGGTCAGTTGAACATGTTTGGTAGCTCATGGTCTATGCTCCCTGCAAATCTATCTCTCAACCTCAGCGAGTCTACTTTGAAAATTCCTCCTCAAGATGTCTCCTATCAAACTAATGGGAATGTCAGATATGGTGGTATTACCGAGTACTCCATGCTCACGGGGCATAGAATTGAGCATCACAATGGAGCTTGGATGTCATCCCGATCAGTTTCTTCTCTCTTTGATCCTTCTGCTCACTCAAGAGACCTTTTACCAAAACCGACGCTTCAGCCACAGGAGCCCCTGATGCATCAGGATGCCAATTTTAAGCTTTTTGGAATCCCCCTTCTAAGCAGTCCTGTCACACCAGAGCCAGCTGGACCATATAAAAGCTCCAACATTGAGCCAAACAGTCAGCTGCATTCTCCAACGCGGCAAGATCATTCTGATCAAGGATCAGGGCAGTGTAAGGGATCTAAACTCATGGATGAACTGACCGTTGATAATAACCAGGAGAATCATTTTCCAAGCTGTCAATCACTTTCAATTGATCAAGGAAAAATTCAGGCTGGTTTGACGAGAAGTTGTACGAAGGTTTTTGCTGAACTTTATTCTCGCATCTCTTCTTAAGATCATATCTCTGAAGTTCACAAAAATACAGAGTCTTTTCCCCGCTTTTTTCGTTTCAGGTCCACAAGCAAGGAATTGCTCTTGGTAGGTCGGTGGACCTCTCCAAGTTCAACGACTATGAAGAATTGATTGCTGAACTGGATAGCTTATTTGATTTTTGTGGTGAACTTATAGCTCCAGACAAGAATTGGCTTGTTGTTTATACAGATGATGAGGGTGATATGATGCTCGTTGGAGACGATCCTTGGGAGTATGTGCCTTTTATTTGAATCGAATCTCAAGCAATTGTTATATTGCGAGTATTTCCCTTTCTGACATTCTGTTATTTCCTTCTCTGACAAAACTTTGCTGCGGGATTAGGGAATTTTGTGGCATGGTCAAGAAGATTTTCATCTACACCAAGGAGGAAGTTCAGAAAATGAGCCCCAAGAAATTGAATATGAGAAGTGAAGGTAGTCTGCCCGCAGTCGAAGGTGCTGATCTGAGAGAAGGGGGGACGTCTACCTGCAGCATCTAGTGGCAAAATCAACTGGAGGTGGTATGTTTTTCCCTTTTGTCAACCTCTCTGTTATGGCTCATGGTTGAAATAATTTATTATTAATATTAATATTAATATTAGAGAAGTTATATTTACTCTTTGAATATTTTGTTGTTCGCTTTCATTTCTTAATACTTCTTACGTCCCATAAAAAATACAACACTAAGTTTTTTTTGATGTCCCAAAATAATTATAACACTATCCCATTTGGAAAAAAAATTCTTTAAAAATACAAAAACATCCATACATTTTATTTTATATCACATCAGTTCATCCCACTATCACTTCTTCTTTGATTCTTTTTTCTTTTTTCTCCTCACATACCTTCAAGGACATAAATGTCTTTACACAAAAAATTGAACAAACATAAAACCCGTGTCGGTCAATTTGTTACATTTATTTTGGGATGATAGGGAGCATAATAGAATAATCAAAAAAAGGTTTCTCCCTTGATAAATAGAATTCATATTTTGTTCCCATTAAGAACTGCCATACACACTATAAAACAGTTGAAAGTAAGGAATCCACTGATGTAATAGAGCCGATCTCGTACAGTCTTGAGCAATCTTGGACTTTTTAATAGGGATTGTAATGACAGGGTCTTAAAATGTTAGTCCGCTCATATATTTTAGTAATATGCATATAGTTTTAGTATATACTTGAGATGATGTGAGATGTTACCCTGGGCCTTGCACCTCCTGTTGAGGTTTGTGAATCCCTTTGCACTCAGGTGCATCTTGAGCTTGTTTAATCACTATATACCCCAACAGAGATGAGCGTGATGTTTCAACTAATGAAGTATGAAGATGCTGGAATCGCTAACCATCTGGTATGGTTTTTTGGTTCTTTTTCAGGTCTCTGGATCTACCACCAAATAGTGCATAGATCCATTCCTTCACAAGCTTAGTGAAGTGCGAAAAAACAGATGGAAAAAGAAGAAAGAAGGAAAAGTCTTGTTTCTAGTTAAGGTGATGCAGCATGAGGACATCGGTGAAAGGTGAATGCCTGGTCATGGATGTACTCTGCTCTGGCATTACCAGTTCTGGAGTTGTTTTGAAGGCTATAAGTTTTGCTGTTTAGGCATATGCGTAATATGTGTTTATACTTGTAAGCAGTGACGGGAACCATTAGGCGATTGTAGCCCTTTATCATCTTGTACATGGGTTTCCCCTCAATGTGGTGATGTAATTATGGTTGATGTCTTCTAAAGCTTTTGGGCACGAAGTATCTACTTGTAATGACACTGATGACAGCAGATTGGAGATTGACTCGTAAGTCATGTGCTTCATGTTTTGAGTGTTTTTTTATTCTTTTGTCGAGATGTTAAACGTTAATCAACTGTGTGGAGACGTGCTGTTTGACCCACAGCCAGGCTTTTTAGTCTTGAAAAGATTCGGGTTTGCATTCTGCCAGGACTTAAAAAGATTAGTGGTGAATGCGATTAACCTGCAGCGCTCATGTATCTTGCACTTAAGACGTTGATCGTCCAATAAAATCTCCCATAGGCTTGGTGGAAACCGGTCCGCTAGCTTGGAGGAACTCGACAGAGCAGAGGGCATATGAGATGGACAAGCGCATGTGTAATGGAGCAAAGCATATCAGATCAATAGTGCCCGATTGGGAAAGAATTAAGGGTGCGTTAGAGCTGCAGCAGTGAAAGCCAATATTGCAAATTTTAGTTTTTATACTATCTTGAAAAGTTTACCATAACGTGTTGAATATATATTTTTATATTTTAATTATAAAATACATTTAATATCTATCAATATAGATTCATCAATGTATAATATAAAATTTTAGCTTACAATATAAAAAATTAAACTTGCAATACTCATGACAACCAATATGTTGTCGCCACTGCAACCACGTATCTAGAAATCAGTTTAATTTAACATATGAGAAAGAATAAACAAAGGCAATCTTATTTTAACCCATTTAGTGAAAGGAAAAGACACTTTCCAATGTTTGCCAGCTCCTTTCTTCCAGCGACTCATTTTCTTCTCGGAATCATGCCTCTACATCTTTTGTGTATACGAAACATCCCATGAATACTACTAGTTGTAATGTATTTGTACAAGTCAATCCAGCAAGGAGGAAAAGGAATGCGTCTGGGTGGGGGTAACACTACCGCTCCGGCTCATCCTGACTTCAGATATCGCCTTCTGTATCTCCAAGGTCATGGCACTGTCTACACTACCTGAAGACAACTTCTTGTGAGATTTCTGCAAATGAAGTTTAAGGGAACTGCTGCTCAACCCAGCATTCTTTCCACATATTGGACACACCTTAATTGACGGCCTCCTCTGCTGCCATTCCATTGATATCTTACCATACAGCTTCTTGTCGAGATCTAATAGAATCCTACCAAATCCATCGTTTGGTTGTGCCCGCCTGTGAGCTTTCTTCAACATGTTCCAAGCTTCCAACAAGGTCATTTGCCTGCGCCGACATTAATCAATTTTTGAGCCAGTTGGAGGTAGCTATGAAGAGTGCATTGTCTTCACAAAACAGAAAGTCGAGTTGCACAACATACCATACGCATGGAACCAATAGGACTTGGGTTGATAAAATTAGGTAATTATCAGTAAAATGCGAGGCAACTAATACTTGGGAGAAATGCCTAGGCGATGACGTTAATGCCAATTATTTTACTTCTTTGCATGTGTCAGTGGTGACACTTGACAGGGGAACTCAATAGATTTGCTTACTTTCTGAGCATCAAGTATGCAAGAACCATTGTCGCGCTTCTACTTCTCCCTTCGAAGCAGTGGACCAACACCTTACCACCTGTTTGCTCCACATGATCAATGAAGTCGCAGGCTTCTCCAAATATAGTGCTGATGTTTGTATCTTCCTCATCACTAATCTGATATTCAAAACATGGATAACTTAAGTAATTTATTACGTAGACTACACATTGTCCGTGTCAAAGTTAAAAGAAAAAATGCAAATATGATTGTTGAGGATTACCTTGACAAAGAGCCTAAACAGTGATCACATGAAACTAACGCAAGGAAGAGCCAAACTGCCAAAGCTATAAACAAAAAATATCTTACACAAAATCATTGTCCTTCACTGCAGCTATCTTCTCAACTCAACCCACCTCAATTCAACTCCATTCAACATACGCGATGTCAACGCTCCTATTTAGAGCAAGATCTAAGCAAAACAGATGCATACAACCTTACCTTGGAAACTGAGATGTTTTCGCCGAAAACAGAAAAAAGAAGAGTGAACATCAATATTTTTATGATTGCTAATCAACCTGATGCCAATTCTCTAATTTGGTGCTAAAATCCTAACTCTGACGATTATGAGCAACCGAGGGTCTTGCCATAAGGTCCATAACCCTCAACGCCCTCAGTTAGTTAGAGGGTAGTCAAACGACTCTACCTTTTCTCTTATTTTCCAAAACTAGAAAAGAGTCTAAATTAAGTGATAAATTTATATACTATACGAAAGCGTTCATCCAAAAGACACAAAACCACAAAAGAAAGGGACGACAACCCCAAATCACGGCTGCATTTTCTACTACATAACTGTAACACCCTGAAAATTCACTTCAAACAACTTGAAATTATCAATGAAGTGATTTGTTCTTTGTTCATCATTTAGTAACTTCGTGTCACTTGATTCAACATAAGAATATAACACCAGAGAGAGATTGTCTTAATCTACTTGATACCAGAACCTGCTGACCAACATACTGTCCAACCTCAGAAATTTGTCTAAAAAACAAAGCATCAAGAAATAATGACCGAAATACTTATCTTCAGCAGTCTATCAACAAAAAACAGATAGTAATGGGGAGAAATGAGCATTTTAGTTTTGAGAATAGTGAAAGCAGATACTAAGATAACATCAAAAAGTAAGGTAAGAAACTACTTACAGAGAAGTTTTTGTACTCAAATAGATGAGGATATTGAGAATCCGATTGCCCAATTTCATTGGAGCACAGACAAAGGATGTGTGTTATTCCAAGATGCAGTAAGGTGTATACTGATCTAGCCGCCAGAGTTCCACCAATGAACAAGCAACCTGTAACTGAAGATGGCCTCTCAGTGTTTGCAGCCTCTGATATTATTGATATCCTCTCAAGTATATGCTCCAGTCTGACCTGTGAGTTGAAAAGATAGAAATAGTTTAATATCAAAAGAAAAAAAAGATGGAAATAATTTGTTGTGCATTCCTCCAAAGATACTACTACAACAACTCAGGTATTCCGTCACAGGACAGAATGTATGCAGTCTTATCCCTGTTACGAACTACAGAGAGATTGTTTCCTAAAGATAAGATCCAATTATCAACAGCTATACATAATGTAAACACATGCACACCTTCAGCTCATAAGCATCAACCACGCTGTTGGTATCGCTTCCCTCAAAGAAACCACAGTGAAAATTTTTCTCCTGGCACATTTTAACCGCTTCATTTCTGAGCATTTCATTCCATTGTTTCAATTCCTTGCTCAGAACTCCATCAATCTGTGAGTATTCACACAATTTGAAGGAAATAAACATGTGGCGCTGATAGACCAGCAAAAACATCGAATTAAACTACAAAATATACTAGGATGAATGGACACATTGCAATTACTGTTCATCAATTACATGGCATTTTGCTGTTTCAGTCAATCTTAATGATGGACTATATATTTTCCTAATCAAGCTAAGAACAAAGGTAAATACATACTTACTGGGAGACACGAGAATCTAATTTGCTCTTGCCCTTACACCGCCAAACCATAAAATTATACAACAAATCAAGCCTTTATCCCATCAAGTGGAGTCGGTTACATGAATACGACGGCGCACAAGTTGTCATATTCATGTTGAGAGATCCAACGGGACTTTTTACGTATTGGCTGTCGGCTACTTAACACACAACCCTCACCATTTTATCCGGACTTGGGACCGGCTAGGGACGGAATAAAAATCCCCAACCTAGGTAGGTTTCAAATCATAAAATTATAAATACTGTAATTGGCACATATAATGTACATGTTCAGCTGGAGGATCTAACAGTCTGACTATTACAAACCTCACTTATCCTCATCGTACAAATGGACTAACAATAATCGTTGAACTTCGCTAATACCTTTATTAACTTGGGTTGTTAAAATTACAAACCTTAGCATACTTCTGGAAGTCCCGGAGCTTAGCAGTTAAACGCAAGCTACGAACAGCTTCCCCATTTCCTTTATAGAATTTTCCATGCCAGCTATCCCGTGAGCTAGGAGAGGTAGTGTCTGAAGCATCTCTACACCCTGGAAATGAAGGCCCATATGATACTCTCCGCGACTCCATCTCATTTGAAAATAAACTATTTTCAGTGTGTTCCTTAGTAGGCGGACAAAGGCTATATGACATGGACTGAGGTGATTCCGGAATGATAAGCTCTTCTCTTTCTAAATCCACTGCAGAAGCACGATCTATGATGCTCAGAAATGCGCGCAACAACATATCCAACTTCTGGTGAAGAGTGAGTAAAAATATATGAAACCCTTGCATGTCCCTTAGAGCAGCACGAAACCCACTTCGAAATGCATGAACATCAGGATCCATCTTGTTAACTTGCTGAGCATTCCTCGCATTATAGTCTGAGGCAGAACCCAACTTCCCCGCTGATATTTCATGCAAAAGGTGTGAGGAGTATGTAGAACTATTGAGAATGAGCTCTACCAGTTTAGGATAATTCTCATGGTCATTCGCACGTTTCCCAGCAGGAGGACGGCGAGGAACACCAGAGTCTATTGCAATGATGTGAAATTGATCAAAATCTGCTTCTTCCACTAATTGATCCTTTACTTGCCTTTTGCTTGATAATGGTGGTTGAACAATATCAAGCGGATCAAACCCCATTGAACCATATCCTGGATTATGAGCTTCCAATCCGCTAGCAACAGAAGTTGTCCTTTTATCTTTATTTAAAGCACTAACCGCTCCACACATGCATCCAGCTCTTCTTTTATCATGAGCTTCCTGCAATGCCTCCAAGTCCATGGAAGACTTCTCATCAGCCAGTAAGAGATTGGCAGAATTACCACGCCATCCAAGTTCCCGGCAGGGCAATCTATCTTCATTTCTGATGATAAGATCCAGCATCAGTATCCTACCAAGAGCTGATGCTATCTTCTGAGCAATTCCCCGGGAACCAAATGAATTTGAATTCTCCATAAGGGCAGAGCCATGTATATAACTGCAGAAACAGATCGTATCACATTCAAAAAAAAGTTAAAAATGCCACTAGGGTAACTACCGCAAGTAAAACTTGGCCGAGTCAGAGGGTGGTAGGTTTCTGCCCAGAATCATTTAGAAAATGCAGGCAAGAGCACCATATTTTCCCGATGAATGACAGCTGACAACAAAACAAAAGACAATCCGGGAGCTCACTTCATCAGGAAAAGACAACGACTCAGCTCAAGAGCTTCCAAGAGTTCTGAGCATGTCATTTCACCGACTTCATCCCCAACTAATGTAGCAGCATATCTGGCCTTTTCGGCAGCTTCCTTAATCTGCAGCCACTCGGAGCTGGAACTGTGAATGACTCTTGCCTGGGAGACCAAATGAAGATAAGAACTGATATAGTAACGCTAAGATGGAAATAGACGGAGAGTTTCCAAAGTGATAAAAATAGTAACCTGCGGGACCCTAACTCCAAACCATTTTGCGAGCTCATAGCCAAGGCGCTCTGATTGCGTGGCCATCCTTGAAGATGATATCTTAATAACAGCAGCGCCTTCCCTTGCATCAGAGTCATCTTTCTCAGATCTGTTGAACAGGGCAAAGAAGACAACACCACCTGAATTTACAGTTACCTGTATCCACAAAACTGGAAAATTTTTTAGAAGAAAACCGCATGATGTAGTCAAGCTTCACCTAGCAAGTCAATCGGATAATACTAATTCACACAAAGTAACATTTTGGTCAGGCGACGTGCGGTTAGGGTTGATTTACGAGTCACAAGCAAGAGCCTACATTCTGAAATAACATACCTCAAGTGCTATATTTGTTTCATCCTCGGACTGATCAATGGGAGTACTGTGTTCTGTGTGATGAAGTGATGAAAGTGTGCTCCAGGAAAATGTACTCGATTCAATGTCCAACATAGCAGCTTTACCAAGTCTTTCCCACAAGCAAATATCTGTTGTTTGCTCAAATTCAGAGGAGTTATTGGCGTCAGAACTTGATTCTCCTGCACTGCAAATGATCTTAATAAGTAATCACATTGAGTATGCATATTACTGTGCCATACCTTCTATAAAGGGAATATATTAGCATTCCGAGTTGAACTTTTCTGATGAAGCATGAATATTAGTTTGTCACTAACTGAAGTACTATTAGCCACGGACTCTAGTTCTTGGTGAAGATGGGAAACTAAATAAACCACAGTAGCTTATTCTCATAGTGAAAAAACAAAAACTGAAGACGTCACTCCAGTAATAGGCATACAGAAAATCTTGAACAAAATGCACACTTAACTGAAAGACAAAAATTTAGACCACCTGTGAGAGGACAAAGTACTGAACAGTAGTATCATAAGCATCCTTATCATTCATCATCATCCAATGCTCAATATTAAAAGGAACATGCAAAAAGTACCTCAAGGAAAGAACCACACTGGGGCGCAGAGGGAATCCTGAGGGCCGAGACCTGATGGTTCGTTTGCGAACCAATTCCAGCCATTGGGTGAATCTGTTGGCAGAGCCTGAGGTCAAATCCCCTAACATGTACAGCACCTGCAAATTCACATTCTATCAAATTTTCAATCCAATCCAATCCCATTAGAGAGAGAACGTATTGATTCACATAGAGTAACAAATGCATTAAAAGGAGGGAAATGAATGAATGAAGGGGCTGAAGGGGCATTTGGGTACTCTCCCTAGAAGTGACAGACAAGGGCAAAGGTGTTCCAGGTTCTTCTTCACATCCAATGGGATTAAATATTCCACTTCTCTTGCATCTTTCTCTCCTCCTTCTTCTGCGTTCTCTACTTGTTCCCTATTATCCTGTAGTCTCGGCATAAAAAAAATTTCCGTACAACCCCCTTGGGGGCTCCAAATGCATGCCGATTGAAGGGAAAAAGTGTACTAGCAAGAAATTCAAAATTGCCAAGGAAGGAGCTTTGAAAATCAAAACTTTATTGGGAATCCCATGCAGAAAAGGGGAGAGACGAAAGAGAACCTTGTGGGCGGGTTTGATGCCATTGTCAATGGGAGACAATTGATTTTGAGCATTCTCCATGATTTCGGATCGCTTCTCCTTTTTTTGCGGAGGGGTGGAATTGCTCTTTTTTGCCTTTGGGAGGGAATGCGATTGATTCATTCAACACCATATCATCCTAAATAATCCAATCAAGGAAATGGTAACTGCAAACAGCGCATAGCAACCTTTGCCTGTTTACTTCCTGTGAGGGAATCCATTCATTTTTTTGATTTCTTCTTCCAATATGTTTTTTCAGTCCCTGCTTGGAAATGCTTTAATTTCTGTCACTGCTTTGATTTGATTGTCTTAAGTGATAAACGACCCTCCCTAACCATGTGATAAAAGGAATTCAACATTTTCTGATAACACTATACGTAAATCTATATGTCAAGTAAAGTTGATTCAATGATAGATCGTTTCTTTCCTAACCGTGAGATCAGACATTAAAAAAAAAAAAAAGATCATTAACGACCATCACTTCCCGTCACAAATTGATCGCAAACGACTTGTTGTGATTGATTTGCGACTAAAACTGATGGTCGTAAACAACCTGATCATTTATTTGATTTGCGACCGAGTTTGTCTTCAATTTTCGACTACATAAAAGTTCAGCTGCTAATATTACGATTGAAAAGAATAATCGTCGCTAAAACATTTTGCAGACTGAAGTAGTCTGGTACTTTGGGATCTGGGTGAAAGAGTTTTGAGACCACTCGATCGCTGATGCTTATTTCTGGAATGAGCAATTTAGCGACTACGTAATCGTTGATTTGCGACTGATTTAATCGAAAAAGTTGTATTCCTAGTTACAGAAGAATCAGGTTCACCGTTTTTTTTCTGTAATACAATTACACACCAATTTTGATAGTGAGAGGTTCACATTTGAGAACAACATGAAACGACCTTTCTATCTAAAAATAAAAATAAAATCTACGTATATCACACTGTATTACAATGGGTCCTCCCCACACCACCTTATATTTGTCAGGATTATATGGATAAGTTCCGTTTATCATACGTAAATCTATCTGGGCGATAAAAAAATTGCTTAACATATAGATAGTACAAAGAGAAAGATAACTAGAAACATGCCAGACATAATCAACTCCAAACTACATCCAATAATTGTACGTCAGATATCATTTAGAGGATCCATTTGACAGTAAAGCAACAATCCCATGCTTCTCACCCAAAAAAATTTACTGGTTCCATAAGAAAAATAAGCTAACTTGCCGAAACGAAACTTCATCCCCCATTGAACAACAACGGAGAGATTCTCAGTGCAAGAGATCGATCTCCTAGAACTAATGAAAAGACAAAGCTGTATCAGGCTTCGCATTTGTTTCCGACAAGTTTCTCGATCATATCTGCTGCCTCTTGAACGGTGGTTATGTTCTGTGAGCTCTCCTCTTCCACGCTGATTCCAAACTCTTCTTCCAGCCCCATCACTATTTCAACCTGCAAAATGAACACAAACAAATTATATCAAGCAGTCAATTCGCTTGCCGTTCGTTTGCCAGATATCATCAGAATCCTCGCAGCTCCAATTGAATAATGCTAATAACAGGAATTAGATACCGTGTCCAGGGAATCCGCGCCCAGTGTGGTGAACTTGGATTCACCGGATAGTTCAGTCTCGGGAGGTAAAGCAAGCTGTTTCCTCACTATGTGGCACACCTTATTGACTGTCTCAGGCTTTGCCTTCTGTTGGTAGGTTGAACCAACATTAATAAAGCAGTTAACAAGAATATATATCCGCAAGGGAAACAAATGATCACAGGAGTCAAGGATATGGCATGCACCACAGCGCGGCATATCTGCAACGGAGAGGTCTTTAAGGTAGTAAAACCACTCTTCTTCCAGCCCAGACGAGACACCAAACTGGGACCAGATGCTCTTCCATTCACCTGTTGAATTAGGAATAATCTCATAATATACATTGCTGACATTAGTTCAAATGCATAATAGCGCACGAGCTACGTAGGTGTGCCATGAACCAGAAAGAGGCCATAAGACAAAAGCCATTAATACTAAGGGGTTGTTTGGCTGGGCTGACAGAGAGTGCTTAAAGGTTCAGACCAAGCTACAATAATAGTAGTATTGAGTTCATCAAATGGGATTAATGAGATGAGACACTCGAGTTAAGGGCATTCGAAGGATGTAAGTGATTAATTTTAGTCCAATCCAATGCCAAAGAAAGATGATATTATAAGAGTCGGATAAAAGGCTTATTCATACAACGGTTCAAGTGAATTTATACGAAGTCCCATGTGACTTTTTTTTTTCTTTTTCCGGAGACCAGAATTTAAGACAGACAAGGCCTGATAAAAAATGTGACTGCCTGCCCATTATTCAACCAAGAAACCAAATGCTAAGGACATCTGAAAAGTTAAAAGGCTGCTCATTTCACATCCACAGTTGACGTTGGCTGCGTAGTATTCACAACTACAAGAAATTTACAGGACTCATCTCAAAACAAAACAATATAGATTGTAATACAACAACCATCATTAATGGATTAGGATGCAAGATAAATGTGATGAGGGGCTGATTCCGGTGGTGTTTAGTCAGTTGAAATCAGCCATGCATCTAGGAGATAAAGGGCCATATATAACTACAAGAGATATACTCCATCAATTAGTTACAGAATATATAATATATAAAAGACAGCGTAATACATTACTGTACAGAATATCCTCTTCTTTTGGATTTTATAATGAGGGACCAATTTGACCCGCTGTTTAATTATAACCAACCAACGCCGCTTATTTATAAACACTTTGCAGATTAGAGTGATAGAGAAAGAATGATGAGAAGAAGTAACCTGGAGGGACAGAAGGGGCAGGGCAGATGAAGAGATGCGCCTGAAAGAAGAAGTCACCGACGACACATGACAGGAGGAGGAAGCGCCCGCAGCAGTAGCCATAGCCATAGGCAGCGTTTTGAGAATCAGAGAAATGAAATGCTATCCAGCCACACAAATATACTTTTGCTAGGAAGAGTGGGAGTAGTGAGTGGCGGATAGTCACCCTCTCATCCCAAACAGAGTCACACACCTTATCTCAGGTTGTATCCCAAACACAGGGAGGCATTTCGAGTTGTATACTTAAACTACGCTCTTTATAGAAGTGATATACACACTTCGTCACATGAATATTGCAATATTTTGATCGAGCATATTTGTCAGTGTCAACTTTGATCCGTATCATGTGATGATTAAGTGATATTTTTTTTTGTAAAATTTTGGTGTTATACTAATGGTAGTATTATATATTATGGAGAAAATTATTCAAAAGGTTCTAATTTCAATTCCTTTTACTCAAAAAGACACTTTTATTTTTTTTACGCACAAGGCTATTTTTTTAACATCCTACCTTTTCTACCCCTAGTTGTAAAAAGGGATGTTTTTTTTCTCAAACCCACGATTGAAATTGGTTTCCTTCTGCACAATAAAACGGATGATTTTCATACCTATTTCAAAACGGATGATTTTCATCATTCAAGGAAAAAACTGACGAGTTCAAAACGAACTGGAAAAAACTAACGATGGCCCGATTGATGAAGAAATGGAGGCGATCTGACAACTCTGTTTTGTTTCGCTATCATTGATATTTATCATCGAACTGTTTTCTTGAATCATAGTTGTAACATCTCACTGAAAGCGGCATGGATTTCGACGTTGTCATTTTGGTATGTCGTTTTGAAGAAGTCATTTCCTATCAAATGTTTGGCCGCGATTACGTTTGATGATTTTATTGTAAAAGTTTCAATGAATTGACCTCGTATAATCAACAATGGTTTTCATTTTTTCTACTCTATTCCGGGTCACGCAAGATGGTTTTTATAGAATCAAGGAGAGATTGAATCGATGTTCTTGTTGGTGGAAGCATTATCTCTGAGATATATGGATGTTTTGGTCGAGTCTGTTGCAGCATCATTGTCTAATCGTTCACTCATTGAGTTACAAACAGAGCAGCATCGACAAAATACATCATTGCTTCCTGTACTCCCTTGTAACAAATTAGGATTTCCTGAAACAGGTTTGTCTTTTTTGTCTTGTTTTGATCATATGCCCATTATTGTCTAATTGCTTGCAATGCTGATCGTACACCATTGTTCGAAGCTGATCAGCATTCTTTAATTTTTTTTTTCTTTGTATGCTTCTACAATTTTTGTCTGACAGGTGATGATGGTTTATTTATTCGTAGTCAAGGGCTTGATGTTAGATCTGATTGCATTAGTCTCGCATCAAATGAAGACATGTAAACTCTCCTGTCTTTGATGGAAAGGGAGGATGTAGACTCATCGAGTTGATTTGGAAGTTGGTGTTCCGTCGCAATTTTCCTCGACCAATAATAAGACACTTCTTTCTAGCAGTTGGTCCACACTTATACGGGAGGTTGGTCAAGTGTTTGAAGGGGGGCCGTGAACATTTCAGGGAAGCTTTAGCTATGCACGCAATTAAACTTGGTTTCCAGTACGTGTTTCAAAGGAATGGAACTAAGAGGATAAATGTGGTTTGCAAGTTTGTTAAGGAAACAGGTTGCTGTTGGTTTGTGAAGGCATCGTTGTGCTTTTTCAATGGTTCATTTTGCATCAGGAAGTTGAATAACCATCATACCTGTGGACATTTGTTGGTTCCTGGTCGAGTTTCAAAGCGTTTGGATTACAAAATGGTTGCAAAACTCATCTCTCCGAAGTTGAATGGAAAGTCCATTCTGAGTCCTGCTGCTATTCGAGATCACTTTGTATCAGATTTTGGCATCAATAGAAGTTATCGTAAGGCTTAGAGTGCTCTACAAAAAACAAAAAATCAGATTCATAGAGACTATGCTGAGTCGTTTGGTATTCTCAAGAATTATATTCGTCCAGCTCTGACTACAAACCCTGGAAGTCACTTTAGTTTGGTTGTAGATCCTGCAACAAGTTGTTTTGTCAAGTTCTTTGTTTCATTCCCTGCAATGATCATTGGCTTCAATCATTGTTGTCCAATGTTATTCTTGGATGGAACGTTCCTGAAGGGACGATTTAAAGGTGCTATATTGTCGACTAAAGGGAAAGATGGTAACCAAGGTACCCATTATGTTGGATTTTTTCCAATTGTTAACAGTTCAGGAATTTATCTTTTATATACATAGCGTACACCCCAAATTATATAGCGTATAACTCAATTGTTGTCTTCTGTCTAGGAACTGACCTATGGCATAATTAGCGTACAACTTCAATTTTTAAGAGTACAACTCACTATTTTTTCATCTGACAGGTTTATTCTCGCTGGCATTTGCTTTAGTGGACACGGAGACCAAGAATAGTTGGGAATGGTTTCTTTGTGAGTTACGCAAGGTTCTCCACGAGGAACGTCGCATTAATTTTTTATCAGACCGAAACCCTGGGTTATTAGATGCGATTCCAAGGATTTTTCCAAATCATCCTTATTTTTTCTATTTGCATCATTTGAAGCAAAATCTTCACAGCAAATACAGTGGCACTACATATTCTTCTTCTTTTAGGGATCACTTGGAGGATTTATTTAGTCGTTGTGCTAAGACTTCTTCACAATTGGAGTGCTATCGCATGCTTGACGAACTCAAGTTCAAAGGTGGGCCGATCATGGAGAGTTTCCTTAAAGGCTTGCCTCTCGAGAATTGGACCAATTCATTTGGCAAAGGATGACGTTTTGGCGAGTTTACCTCTAATACTGCAGAGTCCTTCAATGCTTGGTTGCTTGATGTTAGGGATCTACCTATTACTCAAATGGTTGACAGGATACGACTGAAGCTTATGGTTTGGTTTGATAAACGATGAGAGAATCCGAAAAAATGGAGTGAGGATATGTGCCCCTCAATAATGAAGAAGATGAATATTCTAATGGGTGAATCACATACGCTTAAAGTGACGAGATGTTCTTCATCCATTTACGAGGTGCAATCTCTGCCATCTGCATGCGTGGACTTCAATATCAGATCATGTTCATGTTATCAATGACAGTTAAATGGTTTCCCTTGCATTCATGTGGTAGCTGTTATTGTGCATTACTCATTGCCTATTATAGAAGCACTTAATCCCTTTTATTCCGTTACGAGTTACAAGAAGTCCTATTAGCTGTGTATCTATCCATTTCCATCATCTCTTGTACGAGATTCTTCATCACAGATTGAAGATGTTTTTTCGTCATCATCCTGTAAACAACCAGGTCGTCCAAGGAAGAAGAGGTTCAGATCAATAGGTGAGGTAGTACGAAGGAATAAGTGTTCAAGGTGTGGAAAGTTTGCATCGGCATAACTTTACCACCTGTACTGAGCGTTTGTTGTAGGTTATTAATTAAATTTGTATGTTGTTTTCAATTCTTTTTGTTTGATCATTAGTATGAAGGTTTTTGATTTTGTTTGAATGATAGTTTACAGGAATATGCACGTAGATGTATGGACTTAATTGGTTTTATTTAGTTATTGTTATTTTTGTTTTAACCTGTAATGTCCATCCTGTTAGTAATAGTGTTTGTATCCTTACTTCACAGCATAATCGTTCGACCTGTAATCTTGTTGAGAGCGTACAACTTTAAACTATTAGGCGTACCCCTCCTTTTTCATAGAAAAGTTTTTGTTCAACTGGTATTATTTTTGTTTTAACCTGTAATATAGATGTTTGGACTTAATTGATTCTGTTCAGATATATTTCCTTCCTCCTTGCGTCTTACCAAGAACTTCGTTGTCACTAGTGGTGAAGAGAAATTCTACCATCTTACATAAAAACAACTCGGAGCCTAAAGAAAGTTCAGTCTAAAAGAAAAGAAGCTGGCAGAGCTTTAGCCATGCCATTGAACTATATCCATCTATCCTACCTAAAGTCACCCTATTTTTGTTTTGACTTGCAATGTACATCCTCTTAGTAATAGTGGTTGTATCCTTAGTTTACAGCATAAACGTACGACCTGTAATCTTATTGGCAGCGTCCAACTTTTTACTATTAGGCGTATCCCCTTATTTTTCGAAAAAAAGGTTTCTGTTAAGAAATGGTTGTCAAGATATCAATGAACTTATGGTTTTAATATATCAGGAATCTACCTATTATTCAAATGGTTTATCTGCCCATTAGTCAATTGGTTTTCAGGATACGACCGGAGCTCATGGTTTG